>VWZP01008105.1:0-204961 GCA_013396995.1 Dicaeum eximium | reverse complement strand
TGAGCGGCGCCCTCGCTCTTCTTTTATTGGACACGCCCGTGTCACTCAATTCCGAGAGGAGGACGGGGCGGGACTTGCACCCGCTCCTCCCCTCTCATTGGCCGGCTGCGCTAGCAGTCAAGCGAGCCAGCGAGCCGCCGCGCGGGTGCCGGGCCTTAAAGTGACATGGGCAGGAGCGGGCTCCCTCACGGCGGACATGGCGGCGGCTCAGGGCGGCTGTCGGTACACGGTGAGGCTCGGAGGGCGGCCCCGCCGTGAGGAGCGGGACGGGCGGGAGGCTTGTGAAATCCGGCGGGTAGCGGCCGGGCAGTGCGGGGCTGGCGGCTTGCGTGCCGGGAGCCGTACAGGCTGGGGAAGCTGGCTTGTCTGTTAAATGATGTGTGTGTGTGTGTATCTAGACGTGTATCTAGGTCTTTATGTGTGCGTACGTACGTGTGTGTGTGTGTGTGTATATGTGTGTATTTATGTGCGGTGTATGCATGTATGTGCTATAGATGTGCGTGTTCATATCTCTACATGTGTGTGTACAAACCCCTGATGCACGCGCACGTGTTTGCTGAAGCGACATTAAAAGAGGTGCCCTGCTGTTGGAGCCGGCCCTCCTGCCGTGCCCATGCAGTGTCTGGAGACCCTGTTAGTGGGTGAATGGGGCTGAAATGCGGACTTGGGTGCGTTCCCGGCCGTGCCCCGGGTGTGACCTTGGACACGCGTGTTCCGCGGGCTCAGCCCAGCCCAGCCCAGCTCAACCCAGCCCCAGCCCGGGCCAGCCCGCAGCTCCCGGTGCACGGCGGGCCGTGCATTGCGCCTCTGGCTGCTTCTCTTTGTTCGATGGAAGCGTTGCCTTAAGCTGAGCTTCAGCTGTAGTAGGTGCCTGTGCCCTTGGGCGTGCGTGGGAGCACCCGGCGGACGGGGACGGGGAGCCACCTACGCGCTGGGGACCAGCCATCCCTGCCCGCGTTATTCCCGAGGCGCTGAGTGTCGCGGAGCAGCGGGACACGTGGCTCCGCTGGTGACAGGTGACACGAGGAGGGAGCCCGTGCTGGCTGCCTCCACCCGAAACAGATTCCCATTAGGCGTTCACGTTTTTGGCGTGGTGTTTGTAGCTTTCTGCAATTCGTTGTCTTTTTAGTTGCTTTTCCTTGTTCTGGCTTTTTTTTTTTTTTTTCTCGTGAGAAGCTGTGTCCTACACGTGCTTTGGGGAAGCAGAGATAAAAAGAAACAAACCCCAACTTTATGTTTTTCTGAAGTCTGTAAGTAGTTGCTTTTAATGCATCTGGCACTCTACGGCAGATAGTTGACAAAAATTACTGTGTTGTGCCAGCATTTTTTCCTCCCCATTTGATGTAATTGTTTAACTAGGTTAACTTTTTTTATGTCTGCTTTTGACTAGAGATGTTATTGATCTGTACAGTGCTCCTGACTCGGTCTATATCACAGAGGCACAGGCAGCACTCAATTTGGCCTGTGGGTGATAAGGGCTGTCCTTCCTTCCCCACTTTCCTCGTACTGCAGTAGTGAGGGAGGGTAGGCTGCTGATTGAGATTGTCCCTCCAAAATTACTATGGAAGTTTGAATAACTGGATACTTGGACGTTTTATAATCACTACATTTAGTATCTCGTTATTTTGGGTTTTATTCTCATTCCCTACATAATTTTCCTGGGTTTGCTGGTGGGTTTTTTTTTGTTTGTTTGGGTTTTTATGTTTTGTTTTTTTTTTTTTTTTTTTTAAACCATGTGCAAAGACTATTGTGTGTCACTTAAAGCATTGTCAGGTATCAGTCTTTTTTTCTCTTTCTTTTTTTGGTTGTGAGCACCCAGATGAGAACTTGCAATAGCACCCGTTCTAATTTAATCCCTTCTTAAAAAGCTTTCTGTACGAGTTTGTGTCTTTTTTTTTTTTTCTTCCCTGCTGTGTCCTTGTCTTTGAGAGCTTCGGGAGGTCCCTGTGTGCTGGTGATGTGTTACGTTATCTCTGGTCTGTGTTTTTAATATTCCCTTCTTTCTGCTTGAGTAGGCAGCTGATAATGCAGTGGTGAAAGCCATGAATTTTGGAAGGCGGTGTTCTCAGACCTGTGGAGATAAAACGTGCTCAGCTCACTGTTATGTAATAGGGTGCATTCGGCTCCTTGTGGGACTGTTAAGCTTTATTTACTACTCTGAGGCTTTAGTGTGGCTTAAAGGCTATGAGGAGTACCCTGAAAGAGAGATGATGTAGTTAGCAAACATCACCTAGCTGAGATTCAGAACAAATATATAGAGTTCCTTGATTTTTTTTTTTATTTATCACAATTTTCCTGAGCATCAGAGCACGATACTCCCTGTGAGACTTTCTGAGAGCAGGAGCAAATTTAAATTATTTTTAATGACTTGAGGGATAGGGGAAGAGAGCAGAGAATCACTGTGATGATTGAGCTTTGTGATGGGAAACTCCTTGATGCTGTTTCATAAACTTTCCCAAAGTATTCAGTCAAATTATTTAAAGTCACTATTTATGAAACTGAATATAAGCCACTCTTTTGCTTAAAAATAGATAAGAAAAAAAATATGCGGTAGCAAATTATTATTTAGACTGCAAAAAGGAACGATTGCCTATGTAATAGATGATATTCCAGCAGAAATTTTTTCAGTAGCTATTTGAAGCAGATATCTGTACTGACTATTACGCTATTCAAATTACAATTATGAGTTACTATTACTGACTGCTCAAATTAGTGCCAATTCCCTGCATCCCTGTGGAATTTAGAAGACATGTAACTAGTCAAAAGCCTCAATTTGCTTTGCTTAGTGTGACTTTGGTGCTCCAGGGTTTAGAGTACACTAGCTTTTTCTTTCAGTCTGCTGTTGGGTAGAAAAATGTTACTAATGGCAGTAAAAACAGAGGAACTCCTTTGCTTTGGTGTTGTTATGCTGTTACATTTAATTCTCAGACAAGACTTGACCTGTAAAGCCATAAAAGATGATAGTGACATCTAGAAGGATTGTGATGCTGTCAGCCCTACTTTGGCTTCAAACTGATTCCCCTTTTTCTTTTGATTGTTTCACGGGGTACCTTGGGTTTGAATCAATAGCAGACAGAATATTGACATTGGAATCGATAGTTGCTGGGACTTATGGTGCTGCTGTTCCTGCACTGCCTGCTGCAGAAGTGCTGTGTTTTGCTTGGTTCATTTTTACTCCATCATTTGGTCTTAGTATTCTGTGCCCATCAGTGCCATATCTTGTAATGCTGATGGCATTTTTGATGTTGGCACCTAACAGGCTTTTGATTAGAGGGATTCATTGTGTTCTGGTTAGACTTGTGTGGCTGCTGGGTGTAAAACAGTGTGTTTATGCATAAAACGCCTGTTCAAAAGAGTTTTATTCAAATATTTTTAATTAGGGATTAATGTTTTAACTCACTTTCTGTGGTAGAAAATGTATGTGCAAATGCAGTTATTTTGAGGAAAGCCATTATGTTGCGTAGGAAAATGCTATAAACGCGAACTGCACAGTCATAACTGTGCTCAGAAACACCAATTGATACACTCAGAGTAGTTGGGATCCTAATTTTCTTGCTCACAATGAATCACTGTGTTTATAAGAGAAAATCAGCTGTGTATGGGCTTTAAATAACTTAAACATTTTCTTAATTTTTTTTTCACCATATTTGGCTCCTCGTAATGTATTTTGGGCTGTTATGTAATTCGTATGAGATATTTAATACTTTCTGTATTTTAATTTAGGTCATGATATGCTCCCAATGATTGGTATGCAAAACTGTAAAAGTGCCCTGCTAAGATCAGCAATTGCTCATTTTACTGACTGAAGAACATGGAAGCTGTAGGAGCTTTACACTGCCTGCAGCCCACTTCTCTTAGGTTGCCTTCAAATTCTGTCACTGAAATGTATAGTGATGGGTGCAGTAGAGAGAAGTTAAAAATAAGCATTTCATTTAATTTGTATATACAGACTGTAAAGCTTAGGCCGGGTAGAGGGTTTTTGAGTCGAAACCATAAACACACTATTCTGCCATGACTCTTCTGTTTAGAAGAGCCTCTTCCCAGCTAGGTGGTCCTTTCAGGTCATTGCAACATCCAAAGCACAGCAGGTGTTTGCAAAATTGGTGCAGACTGCTGTGAAATCTTCAGCCACATTTTTCAGAACAGGCTGAAGCTGATTTAAGAGTACATTACTGCTTAGAGGCAGGAGTACTTTCCTGGCTATGGTCTGCTGGTTTTCCTGTGCTGATACCACTGATGAGGGGTAACATAAAGTCATCCATATGCGTGTTGTGAGGTTCCAGCTACTCATGGAAAGATAAGGAAGATGAATTGAGTGGAGCTGGAGGGATTGGGACTCTCACCTAACCTTCCCAGCTGGAGTGTATCCTGTCCCCATGTGCAGTCAGTGAGCTCTTGTGTTGGATCAGGGAGTGCAGGACCACGGTCCTGGGTGTGACTTATCAGGTTGGGCCACCTTAGTGCAGTGTCTGGTGCAGGCAATGTAACTGCTTATTAAGAAGGTGGTTGTTTTCCAGCTGATTGTGGATTGCCTTCTTCCAGTAAGCAGTGGACAGTACAAGTAAATGGAAAACAAAAGTGTAAATAAATCAGAAACTAGTATGGGGAAAACATTCTTCTGTTTGATACTATTTTTAGTGGAGGGGGAGTTGAATGTAAAAGTGACACATCCTAAGGCTATAAAGAAGGAAGTACAGCTTTTGAGATGCGAGTCTCCTGTAGCAGTACTTCTGAGCATCATCTGATACAATTTTACTTTCCTTTATTTTTGTTGTGACAAACAAATGTGCTGAGTAACAGCTTTATTTTGTTTTCAGGATGATCTGCACAGAACTTGTATCTCTTCATCAGCCAGAGATGGATTCTCTTCAGCTTCATTTATAGCATACCCAGAGCACAAGCCATTTATTAATTCAAATTTGCAGCGTTCCCCAACGAAACCAGTAATTCCATATCCTGAAAACAACAGCAGAGGTAATAGTTCAGCAAAGTTGTTTTGTTACATGTTTCCAAATCGTGGTAAAATACTGTATATCTTCCACACCTATGAAGGTTGCAGTCTTTTTATCCTTTTATCAATTCCCAGTGATGTCCAGGTCACCTGTTTTGTAGGTCCTTGGAACATCTCTTTCCAAAGAACACTTGATGATAAAGGCCATCTTTTACAGATGGAGAAATATGCTCCTTTTCGGTAGTAGAGAATTGTATAATTGTCTGAGTAGTTCCTGAAGTTGTACTGACAGGTCTTCTTTGTCCCTTCTACAGTCTTCCTCTCCTTCAACTTCTCTCCTGAGTTCCTAGCTGAATTAGAAACAAGGAGATTTTAGTCCCCAGAATGGTTCTGAGCAAAGGAAGGGTTTGGTTTGGTTAAAATTGGAAGGCTTGTCATGGACAAAGGGTGTGTTGTGACTATTTACCGTATCAGTGAAGACTTGAATGATACAAGAGAAGCTTCAGCAAAGGGCTGAACTGAGAGCTCACAATCCCAAAAAGGGAGGCAATTTTATTCCCATTTATTCTTTTTGTTTCTAGGCTGTTACTTCTCCCTCCTTTCCCACTCTGGTCCTAATGTTCATTTCCATATAGACAGATTTGTCTTGCATGACTGGACAAAAAACCTATTCTTGGTTAGTTTTCTGTTGTTTTAGTGAATTAGTTTGTCATGTAGTGAAATTTAGTCCAGAGCTGCCTTGGGGTACATACAGGGTGCATCATGAGGAGTTGGGAGACCAGAGCAGGACCAATCCTTTGAGGAGCTGTTTGGCTCAGGGTCATTGCAGAAATGGCTCCCTTTAAGACTGGAGTGTTATGGAGGCCTGAGGGTATGAACTACTTGATATTTTTTCCTTATATGGAGAAAAGTGAGACGTGTTTAAGGTGAATCCTAATATTACCAAAACTAAATAAAAAATCAGGATGCCAGCCTCAAGTCCCTGTTCCAGTAACACAATTAATGTGTGGGTTACTAGGGACTTGTGTGTTAACGACCTAGAAGGTGAAATCTCAGTTCTTACTGCGCTATTTAAAATGCTGTATATACTCTCAAGGCCATCAGTTTTGAGAGTGCTGTTGACACAACTAAAACAATCTTTACAGATGAAAAATTGGATGTGCAGGAAAGAGCTTCCTTATGAATTACTGATGCAGGTGTATTTTTGTAGAGTGTGCTGCATGTTGCATTAGCAATAAAGTTTTGACTTCAAGTTTTCACTTGGCAGTTTTTTTCCTAATGGCAACTCTGAAATAAGGATGGGAGGTGGAAGACAATCGGATAAATTATATTCCTTTTCAAAAACTAGCAAAATTTTTATTTTCAAAAAATGCTTAAATGAAGTGCAAGTGAATGTGAATATGTACTGAAAATTGAATTGAACACATGGATGATCCACTATGTTTCTCTTTTTGCATAGCTTTTAAAAATGCAGAAATGTTCTGGAGTGTATATTTTAGTAAACTTAAGGATATGGGAATTAATTCCAAATGTCAAAATTGATTTGATTGTTCTTAGGGTCCTTATTGCTCCTCCCATTCCCCATATTAAATAAATGTTATTGAAAAATCCTGAAATTGAGTATAGTAAATTCTGTTTACTGTGAGTTTAATGTCTTTGTGTTGTATATGTGTGTCAGCATGCACAGTTGGCTTTAATACTCTTAACAGGAATGACTGAATGATTAGCAGATTAGTCTGCTATTTGTGCTGTGTGTACAGATGTTCTTATATTTAACTTCAGCAGCACTGTATAGGCACTGTATAGGGGAAAGGGCTTATGGTTATGGTTCCCTTCACAGGATTAAACAGCCCATCTAAGAGAGGTAATACATCAGATTACCAGCAGATGGTCTAATTGCAAGGTGATGTGAGTTCTATTAGAGCTGTTTTCCCTTTTGTGGTGAAGAATATAGAAAGGCTTTGTTTAGTAACTGCTAAAGCTGGGAGTGCAGCAGAAAGGCAGAATGGTTCAGCACAAAGGAGATGTATGTTTTTAGATGGAGAAGGGGAACACAAGTGCAGAACTTGTGAAGAATTAAAAAAGAAGTCCACTTATTTATAAACACTTTTATAGCCCTTCTCATAGTTAACCTTTACTATGCTGTGTGGCCATTCATGGGAACAATGTGTTAATGTATTTGTTGTGGTAGGAATAATGTTAGTATGGAGAATTGCCACTGTTTTAACTATCTAGTTGTGACTTTTCATTTCCTTTGTATAAAGGGTCAGAGGATACACTGTTTGTTCTTAATCGACACAATATCTATATGCTTGTTCTGGGAAATAGTTGTATCTTTCCCAGATGTGTCAGGTGAAGGGTGTGCGCTAAGGGCATCTACTTGTTTGAGACTAGTTTTAGAATCAAGTATGGTTTAAAGGGAAACAGGTCTTAATTCCTGGAAGGACTCTTGGATGCTGGTAAGGAACACTGACTTTCTTACATAACATGCTTTTATAATAACGTTTCAAGTTCAATGTTGTCTTGAAATGATGATTTAATGGTATCTAACAAGAGGTACTTGTTCACTTGCAGCAATATTTTCTGCTCTGAAGAATCTCCAGGAAAAAATTCATCGACTGGAGTTGGAACGGTTTCAGGCAGAGGAGAATGTAAAACACCTCACCAGGGAAACAGCAAACTTTAAAAAAGTACTAAGTGAACAAATGCAACACAAAGAACATGACAAGACTGAAGTGTTAAAGAAAAATCAAGGTTGTTTGCAAGCCGTATTTAGATACTATATAACATTGATGTGGATGAAACTTGGAAACTTGATTCCTATAAATGCATAAACCAATTTTAATTTACTTTGTTCAGCATCTTTTAATTTGCAATGACATAGTGAGTTGCAAAGAAATAATTTTAAGGCATTCTTCATTTTAGGGTTTTTTTATGCATACAAAAGTTCATTAGGCATAATATGTAAGTTTCTTACATAGGTCCTTTTCTTGTTTCTTTTGAAACTGCCCTGAAAACAACAACAACAAAAAAAATCCCAGGAACAAGCAATACATTATTTTTACTTTCTGCCTTCTATTATCTTCAGAACTGTCTTCTCAGCTGGCAATTGCTGAGTCTCGAAGCAGACTTCTAGAGAAACAGCTGGACTACATGAGAAAAATGATCCAGAATGCAGAAAATGAGAAGTCACATCTCTTAGAAAAACAGGTGTGTTCCCAAAACTATCTCAGGGTTGAATCATTAAAGTCATTAATTATGTCATGATTTTTCATAGTTACTGTGATTTTAATACCTTTATGTGGGTGTCTACTTCAGCTGGCCTTCATATTCTTAAGTATGGATAGCTTCCCTACTTAAATCTCCCAGTCTTCTCACAGCCCTGGTATTTCCTTTGTGCACCCATTACTAAGACAATAGCAGGCTCTGGTATTAATATGAATTGTTTGCTTCTGCATGATTGGCTTACTGCAGTAGCTCATCCTTATCCTCCAGTGTTATACCTGTGTACCACTGGGGAAAAAACCTCCCTTTTGTTGTTTACAGTCTTCAGGCCTTTGGGGATTTTCTTTACTAGCACTACTTTTGCTAAATTGGGGCTGAAATACTGATTCTGTAGAAATAGCAGTAAAATTTCTATTTCCCATCATCAGTGATTGGGATTTGGCCTATCTGAAATGAACTTGAATTTTTTTTATAGGCATATGGGTCACCTAGAGCTGTCTGTTCATTGGTCTCTGTGGCTATTCTATTTGTCTGTTAAATATTTACTGAAGGAAAAGAAAAATGAAGAAAGCTATTTATAATTTCTGCATAACCTTTTTTTTTTAAGTGCTTTGAGCTGGGAGGAAGGAGAGACTGCAGAATCCTCTCTCAGATGTGGTTACATGTCTGGTTCCTCAACACTGGTGGACCAGTGGTGCAGTTTGTTCCCTGATTGTGGCACCATGTAAAATGGCACAGAGGGAGTAGTAGTTCCTTTGGACTGTTTATGGGCCTCCTTTGTGCTCCAGACACAAGGGTTACTATGGGTGGTCTTGTTTTCTTGTGTTTACAGTTGTTTTTCTTTTCACTTCTCCCTTCAAGGGCTCCTTGGAGAGAGATCGGCTTCTTGACCAATCGCATGTTCAGTCTAAATTGGAAAAGCTGGATATACTGGAAAAAGAGTATAGCAGACTAACTACGATGCAGTCCCTAGCAGAGGTCTGTCATTTGTCTTGGATACTTGATCAGATTTCTCTTGGTTATTGTAATCTGTACTTCATAGCTATATGGCAGTAGCAGAGCTGAGCAAAACTTTGTGCTTTAGAGTAAGACAGCAGCTAAACTTCATTTTAAACTGAGGTGTTGTGAAAACTTGAAGTTATTGCTGAAAGTCTACATGTCCAGTAGGCTTTGGGGCACTGTACACTGCAAGAGTAGAATGATTGAGTTTTATTCTTAGAGTTTTATTCTTATTTATTCTTAGAGTTTTATTATGCCTTAAGTCTGTTGGTGTTTCTCTTTTGTCCTGAGTTGATGCCCAGGCATTGTAAGATTTGGAGCCATTCCTAAGATCTTGCCTTGCTTTCCATTCTATTGAATGCTAGCAGTTATTTTCTGTTGTTGCCAAGATTCACCCTGCCTTGTATGAATTTGATGGGTTTGTTTTTTTTTTCTTTTAGCCCTCCTTATTAAGAAACACAATTATTACTGGTTATTTTGCGTGCAGACTTCAGTGGCCTCGTGTTGCAAGGCCTCTAGCACTGGGTGACTCCCTGTGGGCTTTGAGCCAGTCTGCCTTTTCAGGACCCTATTTGAATCAGTAGCTTCTACAAACTCAGTGTCACTGAGTTTGGTCATATTCTGTTGTAGTGGGTTCACCCTTGAATTTTTATAAATTTTATCATTTTATGGTGAGAAATAAAACTCAATCCCACCATGGGCTGCAGGGGAATCTCTGCTCTGGCACCTGGAGTACCTTCTCCCTGTCCCTTGTTGACCTTAGGGTCTGCAAGGCTTCTGCTTTCAAATATTCTCACTCCTTGCTCCTGGCTGCCGTTCCCCAGCAGGTTTTTTTCCCCTCCTTAAGTCCGTAATCCCAGAGGTGCTGCCACCATTGCTGTTGGGCTCAGCCTTGGCCAGCGATGGTTCTGCCTTGGAGCCAGAGGCATTGGCTCTGACATAGAGAAGTTTCTGGCAGCTCCTCAGAGAAGGCACCTCTGTAGCCCCATGGCTACCAATGCCTTACCACACAAACCCCATACATCTGTGTACCCTCTGTGGTGCTGGGCTCTGACATCCCATGCACATACCTCTCTCTGCTGCTGTAAGAGAGACCACCAGTCTCCCAAGCCTGGACACTACAGAGAGCTTAACCAGGGAGAGGCTTCCTTCTGCAGATTTCTTCCCTGTTCCCCCAAAAGGACCTGATAGCACATGATTAGATTGTGGTATTGTGGATAGCAGATCTGGATTCTATCAAAATCATAGGCTTGCCACCCTGCACACCAGCCCTTACCTCACGTGGTGAAGTAGATGGTGTTTCTCCAGAAGTACATAAGGAGATGTTTGGTAGTAAATCTTCAGCTGCTTGGCTTGCTGCAGGACATTTATATGCTACAACTATTCTTGGAAGTCCCTGAGCCAAAGCAGCTGCAACAAGCTTTTTAAGATCTTGACTCCCTGTTGTGGTGAGCTGCAGTTGTAGAGTACAACTGGTTGCATTGTTTACTTAGGCCAAACACTTTTAAAGAGAAATAGGAGTCTCCTGGGTCCTGTACTCTGAAAGTAGCAGTGATTTCCTCCAGGGTTAGAGTTGAAATAACCCGTTCAGCAGCTGGCATTCCCTCTGAAAGGCTTTTACTAAGTTTTTGACTGGTAGTAGCTGAAGTTTGGAGACTAGGTTGTTTGCCTTTTTGTGCCTGGATAGTGAAAATTATTTCAGCCTTACGGTTCTTTTTGCGTTCTTTTCTGGATCAAACCAGAGGTCTTTGATTCTTTATCTTTAGGAATTAGTAGCTGTCACAATTAAATATGTTTTAGAGGAATTGGGTGTTAAATTCGGACAATTTTGGAGCAATTCTAGGACCTGAAATAAATCTGGATTTAGCTGTGATGAGAAGTCATTTTTCTTGTGATCGTTTTGTAGTTATGAGCCCTTTTCTGGTTGTCAGGTCTGCCTGTCTCTGTGGTTATAGGCTATGTTCATATGTGAGCATCTATGTGATGGGTGTTACCTGAATATCTTCAAAGAATGACTGCACTCTCTACTCAGAAGCAGTGCATCTGTTCCCTCTTTGATCTCTGCTGTAGTTGTGGCAAGATTGTAGGAACATTTTCAAGTTGAATTTGAAGCAAGAAATAAGAGACTGTTTCATATACATGATGTGCTGAAATGGATGGAAAGTGGTGGGGTGATGGCTCATGAGTGAGCAGTGATGCATCTGCTTCTCTGTTCAGGCACTGCCAGAGCACAAGTTGTGTGGAGGTCTCACTGAGAGCATTTAATCTCCCCAGAGCCCCTACCTGGCCCTATAAGTATTGTCTTCAAGTAATTCACTAATGTCAGTAGTGGCTGTGAAAAGGAAATGCTGAGATTGCTATTTATGTGGAGTAATTACCCTGGAAATGCTTTTGAGGCATCTTTATTTCAACTGTAGTCCTGCTGTGCACTCTCTGGACAGTTGACTGAGAAGATCTGAACATATCTGTGTCTGAGGATGGATTAAAGAAACATGTCTGGTCCCTAAAAGTGCAGGTTGGGCTGTGGTCTTGTGTGTAGCCAGATGGCCAGAATTTGAATGTGTGTGTGGATGACATTTTCAACAACTGTAGTTCATAGTAATTGGTCTTAATGCTAACAGTGAGACTTAAAATCACACCACCCCACACCCTCGACTCAGTTCTGTGCGTTGGGCAAAACACTGGAACAGATTGTCCACAGAGGTGATAGATGCCCTGTTCCTGGAAACACTCAAGGTGGGTTTGGACAAGGCTCTGAGCAACCACCTGGTTTAGTGGAAAGTGTCCCTTGGACTTAAGTGACCTTTAAAGGTCCCTTTCAACCTAAACCATCTTATGATTCTGGGATTCTCTGAGTAGGTACTTGTATGAAATTCATTTTCTGTTAGAAAACAGGTCAAAAATAGACATGGAAATATTTTATTTCTATTTTGTCGTTACAGTTTTTTGCAGTGGCTCCTGGTGATTGAGTGGATGTTCAGGCAGCCTGGTGCTGACCTGCAGTCTGCTTGCTGCTGCTTGCAGTGCTGTCTTACCTGATGGGCAGCACTATGGGGCAGGGTCTGTTTGCCTGGCTCTGTGGCCTCTCTCTTAGTGACAGTCCAGCAATCTGCATAATACCTTCTTCTATAAACAAGAAAAAAATTAGTTAGGGAATCTAAGTTGGGTATATAATTTTTAACAGGGTCTGTCATAGCTGATAGAGTAAGATACTTGCTGTGTAGTTTGAGCTGCATGCTGCAGCTGAACAGGTAGCTGAGGGAATACTCATTCATCTCAGAATAAAAACCTTGGCCCAGCTTCATGTTAGTCTTTAGTTTAAACAGAATATTTTTCATACTAAAAGTTCTGTCAAACTTCAGAGGTTAATAAAAGGTCTTTGAGACTGACCACATGGGTATCAAGACTTGTGCCCATAAATGTAAACGGCAGATGATTTTAAGTTACCTGGAATACCTTTGTTTGAATTAAAAAAAAAAAATCAGAATGATTCTTTCATTCAAAAGAAAAAGTTGGTTCCTTTATATAGTGCCTTTGTCCTCAATGTTTATCCAGGCTTTTGCCTTATAACACCTTTGTATAACAGCTTGTTGCATTATTCTTGCAGTTAATGCTTAAGTAAAGCAGAACTGAAATATTTAGTTACCTCAGTGTAGTGGGTTTATAAACAAACAAGTGTACAAATATGGCTGTCACTCTGTCTAGCATGCTTTTCTGCCTTAAGTTTTATTAGTGACTCTGTGAATTATCAGTCTTTGGGGGAAGAGAAGGGAAATTGGTTTGGGTACTGGAGTTCTGGGTTGTTTTTTCACTGCTGCATAAAGCCAGAAAGTTATCAAATAACTTTCACATTGGGAATTTCAGTGTATATCTTGTTTAAACAATGTTTTCATCTTGTTGGAAGTTTACAAAGAAACGTGTGCGTTCCCTGTTAACTGTTTCCTTTGAAAATGAGTTTCAAAAGAGTTCTTACATGCTGCTGTGATAAAAAGATGAAATTACTTCAATTTTATCTAAAGATATCTCAGGGGCATCATACAACCTTTCCTCTTCTTTATTAGGAAGGTGGCTAGGTGTTCAAAAAATCTTTTCCTGTAAGAGTGTAAGTTACAGATTTTAGCAAAAACACCATTAGTGGTCTAAATAACGCAAGTCTTCTCTTGCCTTATAATGACATGTCTTTGTTAGCTCTTTTGTCATGCAAAATCTTGTAGTATAATGTACACAAAGCAACCTATTGTCTAGGGTGTATTTCCAAATGAAGAGAGAGCCTTGTGTATTGCTCTGTGTGTATTTGGCTGTGGCTTAACTTCAGATACCAATCGTGAAAGTAAGAATAGAAAAATTAATTTAAATGTTAAGCATAAGCTTTTGGCTGCTGTATTTATGCCTATACAGGCAAAGCATCAACAATCATTCTAATGCTCAAGTCTTCCTTTATCCTCAAGTTGTAAGAGGAACTCACAGTTTTGTGCAAGCTCTAAGTATTGTAGGCTTCAGGAAGAAAAAAAACATTGTTTCATTAGTAACGCTATTATTTTGATTCAACTTTGACTAGAGAAAAATGAAAGAGCTGGAACAGAAGCTTCATGAGGAAGAACATGCAAGGAAGCTTGTTCAGGAAAAAGCAGCTGAGGTAACCAACAGGAAATTTCTTTTGTACTGGTATGCACTGTAATTAGCTCTTCCTTTTTATCAACTTTTCAGCTAAGCTTACTGGAAGTGCCCCCCATATGCTTTACAGAATATGAAATCCTATCTTTAGTCTTTGTTTTTTCTTTTTTGTTTTTCCTCTGCCTGAGGTACCGAATATTCTGAACTTCTCTGAGCTTTTTGGAAACCTATCACGACATGTGCACTGAAGCTTTGATTTCTTTACTAAAAGTTGGAAAAGAGAAGTGGAAATTCAGACTAATCTATAGTTGAGTATGCATGAGAACCTCTCAATGTATCAAAGTCAACAAATGGGCTCCCTTGTTCATAATTGCAATTAAAGTATTGGAGAAGGAAGCAAAAAAAGAGGCAATATACTCTTGATTATGAGCCCTTGAGGAGGCTGGCTGGTCTTCTAACCTGAAAGTCTGGTGGTCATTAAGCATTCATTGTATGCTGGAGAATTATGGAGGTAATGTGTTAGGCTCTTACATTAACCTTTCTCATGAGTTTGGTGTGATGGGGAAAGGGGTACCTCAAATTAATAATGACAAATTGTGCTGTGAATGCTTCTTCAGGACATGATTTCTAAAGCCATGCCACATCTTCCTCTTGAACAACGAAGCGTGTTAGGATTCTCACTGTCGACAGAAGTTCTAATCTTAACTCTTTCTACAGATGCTTTGGTGCTTAGTTTGTGGTTTTTTTGTTTGTTTGTAGTTTTTTTACTGTCAAATTTAATAGAACAGAAGGAGTAGTTGCCTAGTAACTATATGTCATGGGGTCAATTGATCGTGGTTGGGTGGCTTGAGCTCCCCAATACCTTGCCAGGTGTAAAGCACAGCTGATGTTTTGGCACTTGCCTGCATGGGACTAATGGACTAAGGCTAATCCTTTAATTTACTAAGATTACTGATGAGAAGTGCTAACAGAGGAAGTATTTAATGTTTAAGTTGACCTTAGACTGCAAAAATATCCTAAAAATTTGCAGTCCTTGCTTCTAGAGAGCCTGTTTTTAAAATTCTTGCAGTTCTCTGCTTGCACTGTCTCTGACTATTTATTAATATAATTTCAGTAACTCCCCTTACTCACTCAATTTTAGCTTCAGACAGGCCTGGAAACCAACAGAATACTGATTCAAGCAGCATCACCATTGCTTTCTCCAAAAGTAAGACAACCCAGGAAAAAAGCTAAGCAGCCAGAGAAGGTAAGATGTGGGCAAGAAAAGGGCAATTACTGAGGAGTTAAATAAGGTTGTGTGCATGTGATCAGGGAGCAGGTTGCTTTTTTTACTACAAAGTAAAGGGAAAGGGGGTTTGCTGTAGTATAATTTTTGCTAAATACTTGTCCTTTCTTTCCAGAAATGCTGTCTTGACAGACATCCCACTGTGCATCCCCATTACAGATTGTGTCTGGGTGATGTACCCTTTGTGGCTGGGAAGGTGAGCTGATTAATGCCAAAGCTTAGAGCTCAGCAGCTGCAGCTCCTTAAGGGACTTTGGCTTGGTGCACTTCTGACACCCAGTGGTCAGATCACTTTATTTTCTTCAACACTTTTCATACAGATTGTTTTCGAAGTACTTGGATATTGACAACTAGCTGAGCTGGTATTTCCAAAAATGGGCCTGTGCTATGCTGCTTGACAAGATGTTCTTGTTAGTGCATATTAATTCAAACAAAAACTTTCATTTTGCTTGTCAGCAAAACAAAAGTGGCACTGTTTTTAAATGCTTTCCAGTATTATCAAGTTGTTGATAATGCCATTTAAAAGAAATCTCTTTTCCTTTCAGTCTACCAGTCCCAGTCATTCGGTTGCTGCCAATGTGCAAAACGTGCTACACCTGATGAAACACCACACGAAAGCTTTGTGTAACAGACGTGTGGTGAACGATGCTCCACTAGCAAAACCTGCCAGTACTGGCCGTCCTGCCAGCAAAAGCACAAGGCCATCCCTGCCAATGGACTCGTCCTCATCTCAGGAAGAGCTCTCAGAAGTGTTGCTGACTTTACAAGATGAATTTGGACAGATGAGTTTGTGAGTATGGTGTATTTTCTTCTGCAGATCATGAATGCAGATGTTTCGTATTTTTGCCATGTTGCTTTAGCTTCCAAAACTTGGAAGGTTTTGCCTAAGAAAGTTCTTAGTTTAGGAAATCTCTAGAATGTAATATTTGTCTTACTGGCTGCAGAGGCTGTCAATTCTCCATGCAGTTAGAGGCTCTGCTAAACAGTCTGGACACCAGACCTGTGCTTATATGCAGCAGTATTAATTTCAGAAGAGGTAAGGTAGAAGTATGGTCACAGCCCCAAAGCAGTGGCCTGTTGTGGTGTAGACCCAGCCAGCACAGGACCCTGCCACCACTCACACCCATCCCTCCCCTGTGTTCAGATGGGCAGTATTTACCCCTTATCCTGTACCATTTACATTCTGCCCAAGCCCTACACTTTCCAATATGTCCCAGCTAACTGCCATCACCTCTCCAGTCTTCTGATGTAGGTACACACAGATATCATTCCTGTAGTCTGTGGATTATCCCTTTATTAGTCCATTGAATTAATTTAAAAGTCCATGACTTTGGACTCAGCTGTCCTAACAGTTTTCAGGGCAGGAAAAAGTGGTGGGTGGATAGCTGAATGACTGAAGTGACTTGGAGGTGCTGGTGGATGAGAAGCTGGATATGACCCATCAATGAGCACTCCCAGCCCAGAAAGCCAAATGTGCCCTGGGCTGCATCCCAAGCAGCAGGGTCAGAGAGGGGATTCTGCCCCTCTGCTCTGCTGAGACCCCCTGCAGTGCTGTGTCCAGCTCTGGGACCTCCCACATAAGAAGGATGTGGGCCTGCTAGAGTGAGGCCAGCAAAGACAATCAGAGGAATGGATCACCTCTCCTTTGAAGACAGGCTGAGAGCTGGGGTTGTTCAACCTGGAGAAGAGAAGGCTCCAGGGAGACCTCATTGGGGCCTTTCAGAGCTCAAAGGAGGCTACAAGAAAGCTGGAAAGGGACTTTCTACAAGGGTGTGTAGTGTTTGCATGAGGTTTAATGGCTTTAAACTGAAAGAGGGCAGATCTAGATTACATATTAGGAAGAAATTCTTTACTGCAAGGATGCTGAGGCACTGGAACAGGTTGTCCAGGGAAGGTGTGGATGCCCATTCCTGGAAACATCCAAGGTCAGGTTGGATGGGGCTCTGGGCAGCCTGTTCTAGTTGAAAATGGCCCTGCCTATGGTAGGGAGTTTGGAACTCAATGAATTTTAAGATCCCTTCCAACCCAAATCATTCAGTCACCTCTTGTTCTTTGACCTTCAGGAGCCCCACATCAGAAGGGTCCTCTGAGAGACAAGGCAGGGTAGACACTTGCTTAATTTCCTTTGTCTCCAAGGCAGCTATGTGGAAAGCCCACCAGTACCTTTAGTCCTTCAAATGCCCTCACCTGAGACAGTCTCTGCCAAGGGCACACAGAGCCTCTGGGCCACTCACAATGGGGTGCTTTTCCCAGTCGTTTTTTCAGGCTGGTTTCAGCCTCCAAGACAATCAGCTGTTGGGATACCCCTGACACTCCAGAAATACAAATGGGTTCTGCCCCTGTACACCTTTATTGTGTTAGGGTGTTCTGTGCACCAGGGTCTGCTAAAGCCTTGTACTCCCATGGGGCTGGTGTGCCCAGGCCATCTGATCCACACAGTCCAGTAAACCTGGTTGTCCCCCTCCTGCACCTGGCTGGAGACAGGACTCCTCTAATACTGGTCCTAGGATTCTCCGTTTCCTGTAAAAAAGAACTAGACTTCCTTTCCATAGGATCAGGAATAAGATCAGCCCTGCCACTCTGTCTGGGAACTGCCCACTGAAGATTTAAGCAGCAACTTTCCTGGAAGAATTCCTATTTGTGCTTGTTTTTTCCTGCAATGCACATACTTGTGCCTCTAGGGTTGAGGCATAGGTTTTCCATCCCACTTGATGTAGTCCCTGTGGTCCCACAGGTGAAAGCTGGGACTCCCTGTGGTGTGTACCCTCTATATCCTGCCTTTTGTGCAGAAGGTAGTTTACTCTGTTGTGGTTTAACCAGCAGCTCAGTCCCAGCAGCTGCTTGCTCACTGTCCCCAGACTCAAATCTTCCCCTGATCTGAGTCCCATTGAGCACCATGCTGGATCCTGGCCCTGGCACCACGCTGGTTTTAACTCCCATGGGACACTGTGAGTTCTCAAAGGCTGCTGTAGGTGGCCTGGAGAAGAAGGGGAAGGTGTGGGGCCGTGTCTCCTGCAGGCTGCCGGCCGGGCCGGGCAGGAGGAAGGTGCAATTACACCCATTCCCCACTAGACGGCTCCCGCAGCGCGCGGAGGACTCCGATTCCCCCAGGAATTTCACGCCCCGGGATTCCGTGGCACCCTAAACCAATACAACGATGCCTAGAAAAAACATTTCTTCACACACTCTGGTCAGACCTGTCATTAACCCCTCATGGCCCACGTTGGGTGCCAGAACACACTGTCTTGGTTTAAACCCAGCTGGCAGCTAAGCACCAACACAGCTGTTTTCCTGTCCCTCTGCTCCAGTGGGATGGGGAGGGAAAGCAGGAAAAGGAAAAACCCATGGGCTGAAACAAGGACAGGCTAGTAACTGAAATAAAGTAAAATGTAATGATAGTAGTAATGAAAAAGGGAGAGAGATAAACTGCAAGGTAAAAAAGGCATGTGATGCACAGTACAGTTGTTCACTGCTTGCTGACTGATGGCTGTCCCCAGCAGCAATTGTCCCCTCATGGCTAACTCCCCCCGGTTTATATACTGGGCATGATGTTCTATGGTGTGGAATATCCCTTTGGCCAGTTTGAATCTGCTGTCCCAGATATCTCCCTGTCCCAGCTTCTTGTGGCCCTGCTCACTAGCATAGCAGGAGACACTGAAAAGCCCTTGACTTAGGGTAAGTATTGCTGAGCAACAATGAAAATGTCAGTGTTATCAACATTATTTTTGTACTGAATCCAAAACAGCTACTAAAAATGAAAACTATCCTAGCCAAAAGCAGGATCTGGACAAATAGTCCATTAAAGGACAGCTTTGCTGGGTGTTTTGCTTCTCCTGGTTAACAGAACAGGAGTTGTTGCTGTACTGCACAGCTGCAGTAGGTACAGATGCACCAAGTATTAACTGAGTGGATGCTGAGGTCAAGCTCCTGGGGGGTTATTTGTTCATTTTGAATATGCATTTTGAAGTTGGAAGCTACTTAGATTATTGAGACTTAGTGCTGCTGCAGCAGCCTGTGACCATGATGTTCTACTGTAATAATGCTGCAAACCAGC
Organism: Dicaeum eximium; assembly: GCA_013396995.1. Classification (NCBI taxonomy): domain Eukaryota; kingdom Metazoa; phylum Chordata; class Aves; order Passeriformes; family Dicaeidae; genus Dicaeum; species Dicaeum eximium. The sequence goes on along the minus strand of VWZP01008105.1, from coordinate 185,834 downwards.
AAAACTCTTCTTACTGGTTTGTTATGATGTGTTGAACGTGTCTGGCTGCTGATGCTATGGTTTCTTAGAAGTGTTATTTGTGAACTGGGTACAAGATGTAGAAGCCAATGGAGCCTGATGGAAGCCTTGTTCTGTCTGAATTGTGTGCTAGTGATCACCAGCAGCTGACAAAGCTCATCCAGGAAGCCCCAAATGTTGCAGTGAGGGAAGATCTGGAGAGGGAGCTTGAGGCACTGGTGGAAAAGATGGAAGCAAAGGCAGATCAAATCAGCAAAGTCCAGAGGCATCGTTTGAAGGTGAGTTTCTTTAGCCTGTATTCATGCTCATGTAGAGTTGCTGACTTAAGCAGGGGTTTTTTATGTTACATCCTAATCTAGCAGCAATTGCATAAAGCAGAAATAACTAGAGCAGCATTGTCCAATTCTACCTTTGACATCCCAAAGTTAATCTGCATACCTCCATCTATCCCAGTATTTTTGCAGGAACATCCTTTGTCACCCTTACGCCCACTCTTCACCCTGTCCTGGACAGAGCTTTTCCATCTGTTCTCACATTGCATTTTATACTCCTCTTGGCTCTGGAACATTGTTGAACAGTTTTCCTTTACTTGGAGTAAATGACCTATTTATGTTTTGATTTGCATTTTTTAAGACTCAAAATACCTGTTTTACTGATTTTATAACTTTCAGAATGTTTTGGATAGTGTAGCCTTTTCATAAAGCTATAAAACATACTGATTCCCTGTTTTCTTTTGTCTTCATTGATTTTAGTCAATTTCTTTCAAAGAGCTTGATCCCATGTGTTTAATCTGGTTCAGTTCATACAAACCACGATTCACCCACGATATAACTTACAGACAAAACACATGCTGAGACCTGGCATCCATAGTGGACCTGTGAACTGCTACTAAAAGCATTACTCACTTTTGATCTCTTATGATCTTCACAAGAACTGCTGCAGAGAAGCAGATGTGCTGTAGTTCCCAGCAGTAATGATGCTGCATGTGCTATTGGCGAAAGTTTCAGAAGCTGGGGTTTAGGAAAATTGCTGCATGCTGTCAACTAGGAGGAGAGAGCACCACCTGCAGAGAGGAGAGCTATAGAAGCCACCCATGTTGTGGTTTGGGCATATGAATGTGTCTGAGCCTCAGAGTATCCAGTTCCCCATTCAGTCTTTGCTGGGGAGTACTGAGACTCACATGCTGCGATTTTACAGAGCTGTGTGTGGATAACACCTTTTCACCTCAGCAGAGCTCTGGTATTCTTTCAAAGCTGCATCTCTGACAGTGACTAGCTAAAACTACTAGTATGTATGTAAAAAACCCCATGTTTTGTTTTCTTTTTTAATCACTGCATGGTGACAGTGATAAATCAACTTTTTTCATCTGCATCTTTTAATGTTACATTCCTGATGGCAATGTTCCCCCATAATGAACTTCTCAGTTTTTAAAGAGGAGGTAGATCACTGTAAGCTAAAAACAGCACTAAAGATGCAAATATAAAAATGCTTAGTAAGGAAGATTAAATATTTATTGTTCAGTGTGACTTGGAAACAACCATTTGCTTGGGGTGAGATACCTGGGTGAGATATTTCAGCTGACTGGAAGAATTGCTTAACATAAAACTGAAACAAGATCACTTCTTCATGGTTTTTTTTTTTTTGGCTTCTCTTTCAGCTAGAGAGACTTAAGAGAGACTGCAAGTCCAGAAAGACTTCTTCTACACAAATAAAAGACAGCAGGTTCCCAGTCAGTGAGGTTAAAGTAACAACTATAATAACCACAAAAGGAAAAAATGCAGGTCCCATCAAAGTGAAGCCAGGAGAAAAGAGTCGGAAAAATCTTCAGTTGCTGAGAGACATGCAGACCATACAGACTTCACTACAGAAAGATGATGTCAGCTGGGACTACTGACTCCTGCAGGAGATGTTCCTGAAGCATCCTGGCCAAACTGAGATGCTGGATCTAAAACAGCTGCCTTTCTTGCTGTGTGGAAGAGACTGCTGTATGCTAAGCACACTTTTGAAATACAGGCTCTTGGCTCTCCATCCCTGCATTTGATTGTATATATCATGGTCTAGCTTAAGTCACACTCCATTTTCAAGGTACATGGCCAGTAAATCTTAACAGTAGGGCTCCCCCAGTTCCCTGTTAAGGTTCCAGCAGTCCCTCTGTTTTGTTCCAGCACACCAGGCACTGCACATTTATGTGGGTTGGTGTGTGATGTGCCAGTGCCATTTCATGCTGTTGATCTGGGATGCATCTTGAGTGAAAACAGTGCTGCAGCCCTGGGTGTTGAGGGCTTTTGTCAGTTCTGGTCTGTGTGCAGCTGCAATGACTCCATCTCTGGGAGTGTCTGAGGGAGAACAGGTAAGCCCCTTCAAAGGTGTTTTGTGGGGTTCTCTTCAAAAGGCATCCCTGGTTCTTGTTCTGCTACATTGCATTAGTTGGCATCAGTGGCAGTGGATGTTTGAGGACTCAGAAAAGGAGCAAAGTAACTTATGAATTACAGTGCTTAATGATCAAGTGAAATTTTTCTACAGAAATCCTGTTTTAGGAAAAAGCTGTAGGATAGGGGGTCATACCCGGTCTCTAGCTGACATCTTTGGGTGGTAAAGGAGTGAGAGAAATCACAAGTGTTTTAAACTGCAAGTGCCTGAATCGTGCCATTTGGTCCTGGCATCTTGCTTTTAACTTGAAGTATGTGCTTTAATGAGCTATCAACTTTGGTAGTAGTGCAATTAAGTTTGTGCTCTGACATGCACAGCTGATTAAATGTTATTTATTATGTTAATAATGTAAAGCATTTCCTATTAATGGAATGTATAGAAGACCCAGATTACCTGTATATACAGCTGAAAAATAATAAAGCCAGCTTGCCTGTTGAATGAATTGTGGGAAAGCTGCACTTCCTCTACATTAGCTGGGTGTTTGCTGCAGCACTGTGCCACAGCCAGTGAGATTATCATGGCAAGGTGACTTCTCCCTGGTCAGGGAGATGAATGAGAGCTGCAGGTGAAGTCAGAGTCAGAGTAGTCCATCCTTGCATGTAGCTGAACAGGCAGGGAACTGCAGGGTCCATACAGGCAGAAGGGGGTTGAGTTTGTTGCCTATAGGTGATCCACCCAGCTGGTCTCCTTGCACATAAGGTGCTAGCTGCTGTTGGATGCTGCTAACCAGGTGTAGTGGGAGTAATAACTTAAAGAGCAGTTCATGCCAGGGGTCCTGAAAAATCAGGAAACTTAGCTGAAACTTTCTCTTGGTAATTTTGCTTGGGAAGGACCTCTGGAGATAAGCTTGCTCAAAGATGGGTTAACTTCAGCATGACCTCAGGCTGTCCTCATGCAGCTCCTTACTGGTGGAGGGCTCAGGAGTATTTTAGGTTCCTTCCATGCTGCCTACAGTGAATTAATGAAGTGCCCAAATTGGAATTAAACCCACTGGGGTCGAGAGCATCTGGGAGCATCCACTGAGTTGATCACAAATCATCCCAGTGAATTTAGGCATAAGTTATATGCAAAAATGTGAGTCTTCCTTTTGCACAGAAGTTACTGTGCCAATGCACTGTAAGGTGCAGAAATTGTGGAAGTTTTTTTTAGTCATGAACATATTTCAGAATATTCCAAGCTAAATACTTTCACAAAAAAAAAAATTCTGCACTTGACAGTGCGTGATACAGTAGCTTCTGTGGGAGTTGGGTTTGTTTAGGCCTGGAGAGGAAGAGACCTTCTAGTGCCTGAAAGAGTTGTAAGAGCTGGAAGAGGGCATGTAGTGATAGGACAAGGGGGAATGGCTTTAAACTGAAAGAGGGCAGGTTTAGATTAGATACCAGGAAGAAATTCTTTACTGTGAGGGTGGTGAGACACTGGCACAGACTGCTCAGAGAAGTTGTGGAGGCCCTGTCCCTGGAAGTGTTCAAGGCCAGGTTCAGTGGGGCTTTGAGCAACCTGGTCTAGTGGAAGGTGTCTGCCAATCAGGGGGGTTGTAACTGGATGATTTTTAAAGGTCCCTTCCAACTCAAGCCATTCTGTGATTCTGTTTTTATCATACTGAGCAGCTAAGCACTGTATCTGTATTAATACTGGTCTGTACAGGATAAATGAAACTTGTCCAAAGATGAATCTTGGTTTTCTAGACTTTCTTGGTCATTCTAGACTTAAGATTTTCAACATTACCAACTTGTAAGACCCTCTATAGAGGAGAGAAATTTGTATTTCACTGAAACTTGCAGTGCTATTTATTTAATGTCTGCATGTCCTCTAAGTCCTTTGGAAAACCACGTAGTTGAAAATAAGAGCACAGGGACTTCACCCATTTATCTGTTTTTATTAGTATTAGGAAACCAAACAGCCTTCATCAAGAAACAAAATATACACACATAGTCAATTTGCTAATACAGAATAATGCTTTAAACCATCTCATATAGTGATTGTACGTAAGAGCAGACCTGCCCTTTAACCTCAAAGCAAATCCAAGTCCTTAGGAAGTATTTTGTGTGGATTCTTTGCACTATTGAACCATAATGTGACAGGCCACCCTATAGCACCCAAGGTGATGCTGTGCAGCCTGTTACTCATCCCGTTGGAAGGGGGCTGTGGATTTCTCTCTGAGCACGGGATGGGGACTGCAGCAGTGCAGACTGCAGGAGGAAATGACTGCTGACTGCCTTGGAAGGAATGTGGCTCCTGAAAGGCCATTTCTTAGGTGGAAATGGGTCTACTCTTACGCCCCCTCCAAAAATCCTTCTTTAGTGGAAGAGCAGCTGAGTGAAGCAGCTGACAGGTATATTAAACAGGTGACCACAGTCTGAGGTCTGGTCCTAAAAGAGCAACACGGGAACCCACACCAAGCAGTAGCCCTTCTCCTCAGCAGAGAGGTGGAGAAGGAGCCTGAAGACCTTGAACATACTTAACTGCCTTTGCTCTAAGACCCCTCCTCTGCAACCCTGTGCTTACCTGTTTGGAAGAGCAAGGGGGCAGTCATGGTTTCACCAAGTGTGTGTTGTATCTCCTACAGTAAATTTTTGTATTAAAATTGAATTTCAGCTTGAGTTTAGTTGAGTGACATCAGTTCTTGAAGCAGACTATGAGGAAAAAGGTAAGGTTTAGAAAATGGCTAAGCTGTTCAGTCTGCCATAAAAACCTAAAGCAGCAGTTGCAATGCAGGCAGAAAGGCGTCTTTGGTTGATGCACAGTTGCTTCCATTAGTTAGCAGAAAGCTGAAATACCATAAGTACACCACTATAACCCTGCACAGAAGCATTAAAATTGCTGATTATGCTTACCCAAGCAAAATGTAATGGCTGATCCCAGCAGTTCACACGTGCCTCTTGGTATTCCACTACCTTTTCCCCTGGTGACTGTGAGGCACTGGAGGCCAGAGGAGCTGTGGAAAGCCCAGGGGCGCCACACTCGGCTCCCCCCTCTGAAATAAAGGTGCTTAAGTTGTATCCTGGCACACCCACTGTAAACTGTAAGTGAGATTCTAAAGTTGCAGAGATGGAAGTAAACGTCCTACAAAATCGAGTCCTGCACTGTTGCTCCTTTACCGCAGTGTTTTATTGGGAGAAGCTGCCCTTTCTTTAAGTAAGGCATCATTTACATGGCTTCCTATGATCTAGGTTGAAGTGAAGGGAATGACTTGTTTCAGACACTGCTGTTGCTTGTTTCCTCATTGACTCTGCTGTGCAGGAGGGTGTGTGATGGCACAGCCACATCTGAGGCTCCAATACAAAGTCAGGTTTGGCCTTTCAAACTTCTGAGCAGACGTTCTTCCTCCACGGTACTTCATGCTCGTGCACAGACTCTTTCAAGCCAAGTGATTTCCAGCACATCAGTGAACAAAGAGCAAGCTCCAGGCTTCTTACATGTGGCAAGTGCAATTGGCTTGTAGTATAAGCTAGCCACTGAGAAGGGTAATTGCATAGGGGGCCTTGTCTGTGTTGGTTTTTACTTTCAGCTCTCTCTAGTGCTACAGTACTAATAAATTACCCTGGAGAGAAATAAATAAATAGGTTGGCATCTCCCAGGCACCATGCTGGAAATCCAGGAGGTTTCAGAAAAGCTGCCCCCCATGGTCCTGGGAAGGTAGTCAGCAAAACAAAAGTCCATATTATACAACTGTCTGTACGGGAGCGACGCACTGCGCGGGAGAGCCGGCTCGCTCCGAGGATGAGGTGGAACGGTTGGTGATTTCTCTCTGCAGTTCCTCCACTTTCTTCTGCAGCTCAGCCCGCTTGGCCAGAAGCTCCTTGTAGCGATTGTGAACAGGTTCCTGTAAGGAAATGTGTAGCTGAGCACTGGGAGGTCAGTGTGGAGGTGGGAGCCTGAAGCACAAACCTGCTGCTGACCTTATGAGGGAAGGAGGCACACAAGTGTGATCAGTCTCCAGCCCACAGCTGCCTGAGTGGTTGCTCTGGCTCTTGGCTGCTCATTTGGGTCCAACATGCACAGTGCCATGGCAGCTAAACAAAACAGTCTGTACAAATTTTGAAAGATGACAATTGCCAAACTCTGATCACTGACATTTCTAGGGGACACTGGCCATGGCAGCTCAGCCTGGACATAATTTCAGGGGCTTGGGAGGAAAAAACCCAGCCAGATTCTTCTAAATATTTTCACATAATTGGGACTGTTTAACAGTCAGTACTATAAAGTGTTTGCTAGGTTCCTGTCTCTAACGCTGCAGATCTGCAAAACAGTTACCTGCAGATGGGCACTGAGGCAATTGGGAATTTTTGATCCTTCCTACTAAAAAGCGATGTCAGCATTCAGGGTCATGCTCAGACTGCGTGTCTGAGGTGCCTGCCCTGGACAAACCAGCTTCCCTGCTGGTTGGGGTCAAACCCCTGTGTCTCAGGCAGCCAAAGCAAGCAGCAGGTTCCCATCACCAGTAATTTAAATACAGCCCCAAAATTCCTATCTAGAACCCCACATCCAGAGAAGTCTTGGGGTTTTAAGATCTTTTGTAAAGAGAGTTCAGATAGTTTTTCCCACATTCTAAGTGAGAAATTTCCCAGATTGATGAGAATCTTCAGCTACTGCAGATTTCACAAGGTGGTGATGTCCAGCTGGGCACCTGCGTTAGGCAGCTCTAGGTGGTGCTTGCTCTTGCTGGCATTTGAATTTAGGCGTTTGTTTTCAGATCTAAGCAGTTTGTACATTACCTAAGGGTCTGCACCTCCAAAGTAACAGCATTGGTACTACCAGAGAGGGAAGCAGGAGTAGGAAGAGGCATACCTGAGGCTTCATCCTGGGGTTCCAACGGATGTAGTAGCCGACCCACAGCTCGAGGTGGCGCATGCTGGCCACGGGATACAGGACGTGGTTGGAGTAGCTCACGTACAAGGGGTTAGTAAAGTCTTCCAGTTGGCTGTTGATGTAAGACCAAAGTGATACAGTCTTTTTTGGAAGGCTCTGTAAGGGAAGGGGGTGGAGGAGGCTTTATTTGCCATATGAATCCCAGCTATCTACAAACTATAGCAGCACAGACATATGCCTGTCATTAATACAAAGCTGGTTGTTTTTTGTAGCTTTAAAAAAAACCCCAAAACTGTTCTTTTGATGTGGTTATTGTACTCAAAGCACATGGATGCAGGCAGGCACACACGCCCTGGCACGGAACAGCCCCTCTGACCCATCCAGCTGTCAACAGACCAGGAATCACCACTGCTACAGCAAGGGGACACTGGCATGTGAACTCACAGTGCTTTAGTTAAACTTCACTTCTCTGAAGTGCTCCTTGAGGACTTGCTGGAGTATTTAATTGCAAATGAAGAAAAGAAAACATTTGACTTAGGCCCTGATCTAGTGGAATAATTATGCCTGTGAATACTCCCACTGAAACCAGTGCTGAAGTACTTTCTAGATTAAGTACTTCACTAGGCTGAGGCCTTTAAAAAAAAACCCCAAACCCACGTGCAAACAGCATGCAGATCTTCTTCCCTGGAAATGACAGTTATTCAATCACTGTGGACTCCAGAGAAACAGGGACACTGATTTCACTATAGTAAAATGCTATCACTTTTATTTTCCAGCTAGTTTTCATGATTATTTTTAACTGATGCTCTATCAAATGTAATCACATCGGGTCCGCACAGCACTGCCCTTGTGTACCTCTGTGCTGTTAGGCTGCAGCCTTTGGTACCTCATCTTCAGGTAGCTGAGACAGAATGAGTGCCACTGTTCTTCTTCTAATTCCAGACTGGGTCTGGATGCACACCTCTCTATGCTCCTCCCTGGGCAAACAAACCTTGGTCAGACTGCAGGGCAGAGCTGGCTTGTGGCAGGACAGAGAGGCATGTCCTTAAAAATAGTAGGAGAGTTGTCCTCTCCTGGGAGGATGCAAGCACAGCAAGAACACACATAAAGACCAGTTACTTGCTGTAACCTGTGTGTGCAGAATGACAGCACACACTAGGTAGTTAAAAGCACCCTAAAGAGATCACTTCAAAGAAATAGCATGACAAAAAAGTACCTGTTCCCAGAGAAGGTTACACTAAACTGAAGTTCAAAGCAAAACTGCATTTCCACTACCTGGGAGACAGCAGGAACTATTCAACCACTAGTGACTAACTGGAAGTAGACAGAGTGTCCAGAAAGGAGATGGTGTTGCTCTGAAACATGAAGCTCCCAGAAGACAGCAGTTTATGCAAAGAGGAAAATCCCCCAAGTCCCAGCTGTTGAGAAGGGGGCTTGGCATTTCCCAGACTCATATCTACAACTATCTCTGCATGAGGAACCAGCTTCTCTAGCAATATCTGGCCAGCTAAAGCAATCAGGAACAGGCTTTTACCTTGGAGAGAAGCTGTCTTACCTCCTTCACTCTCTGCTGCTCACTGCTGCACAGGAAGGTCCCAAACAAACAGCTGTACAGGTGATCCAGGATGGTGATCAGGAAGTACTCATTGAACTCAAATGCTGTAGGAAACTTTAGGCAGAAATAGAAAATTAGGCTGGGATTTTAAAACAGGAAAATAAACTTTCTCCCATGCTGTGGTCTTGCTAAGGAGTTGATCTTTTGATTTCTAGAACAGGATCTGTCCCTGTTCCCTGCCTGGCTGGATATTCAGGGTCATATTTGCTCCTTCCAAGAGCAAGAGTTTCCCTCTTGGAAACTGCTTTGCATGTTCAGAGAGGAATTTTGAGCAAAAGCCAAGATCTGAGGGGTTAGAGCACTGTGTTTATGTACACTCAGTGCTGCTTCAAATTGGAGCTTGCGCTGCTATGCCTGTCCCTCATGACAAGCCATGCAGCCAGACTGAACAAAAGGCACATGTGAAATTCAAAAAGTGGAAATTGGAAAGTGGAAAGGTACATTCAAAAAGAGGAAATTTCCCAGGACCAAATGGAAATAACCTGGGTGCCTAACACAGCACTTCCCAGAGGGAATAGCAGGGAGGCACTTTGTGACAGAGGTCAGCAGGAGCAAAAGGTCTGTGGGCACAGGCCATGTTTGTTACTGAGTTCTGTGCAGGAACAATCTGACCTGAGACAGGGACAACTGAAGCTCCACAAAGGGTCAATAAGAATGAATGCAGTGAACTGCAAAGACATGCAGAGGTGATGAAGAGGAGAGCAGGAGGCCTTTCTCCCTCACAAGCACCCTCTTCTCAGGCTGCCCCAGTTGTGACATCCTGACCTCATCAGCTGCAGGTCAGGATGCCCAGCTGTAGGAACAATCCAAGGAGACCACAATGAAAGTGACTTTTGATGATGGTAAAGCCTCCTCCTCTCTCTACATGGATCTGGTACAGTGTCATATGTAGTGGCATTCTTTTCTTCTATATATAGTGCCACCCTTCTCTCCCATTTCTCCTGGTTTAAGCAGGGTGAGCCTAGCTTTTTTCAGTGCCTGGCCATAGCTGACTTTTGTATCACAGAAGATACAAAAAAGCCTTCCAGGTTCCAAGTGCCTGGGGAAAAACCTTCCAGACACAGGGGATCTATCCTGGACTGTACCTCTAGCATGCCTGGTCTGAAGTGAGGCACTCAGCTCTGTACCTCACATTATGAATTGGGAGCAGTACTTTTGCCCTCAGAAGTTAAAATGGCATATGCTACAGGCTCAGCTTGAGCAGAGGCAGGGATGTGATGCACCCACCGTGTTAGGGACTTACATTAGCAAGTGCTTTCAGGCTCTGTGCTAAACAGACTTCCCAAAAGCCTGCTGCCAGAATCACAGCAAGAGTACAAGCCCAGGAAGGAGAGCCTGCACAGGTCAGCTTGGAAATCATTCCTGTGTCCAGACACTGTGCCATGCCTCAGTGCACTGGCTCTGATGACACGGGTGCCACCCAGCAGTTTACCTGTCGTGTCATTTGCCAGACACAGTCGATGAACTGCAGGAAGACGGGAGAGCGATCCGCGTCCGCGTGGTTCTTGTCCCCGTGGCCAACTCTCTGAAACAGCAGGACAAAGAACACCAGTCACACAGGGCTTCATGGGGGAAATGCAGGGGCCTGCTCTCAGTCACCTAAACCTTTACCAATGGCTTTAAAAAACTTCAAATGAGTCCTGATATTGCTTTGTCCATATCAGTGGGTAAGGGAGTAAAGGACAGCTACTCTCTTTGTCTTTGAAGTGAAAATTCTTTATGGGGATATTTTCCTGCTAAGCTAAAACAAGAGTTGTTTGAGTAGAGGCTCCAGATGCTATGCTGGCACTGATTTCAGTTAATAGCTAAAGTTCAGAAGGAAGAAAAATGAGAATGCTTTTTGCTTCAGTTGCAGCTGTTGTCCTGGCTACTTCAGTAGTAGAGGGTGCTAGATGCAAACCCTACCTACAGGCACGGCATACGGCGATAACCGTCACACAACACCTCGCGGCTTCCAAGAGCTGTACAAACACCAGCCCAGCCCATCTCCTGCCACCTCCAGAGAGGCAGCAATGACAGCATTCCCAGCAGCAGGCCTCCAACCCTGACCGTGCTGTGTGGCCAGCACATGTGAGGCACGACTCCTCAGAACTAGCAGAGGACATTAGTGGTTATATGTTACCCAGGAGCCCCAAGTACTGTACAAAGACAGAACAAGAACATGTAAGTAACAGAGATCCCTAATATTGTTCTCCCCTCACCAAAGGAAATCACTGTCAGTATCTTCCTTGTCTAGACAGTGAAGAAGCTAAAACACTTATCATTCCAATACCAGACAACGAGTTTTGCTGCAGCAGAACCTCAGTTGCTTTAGTGCCTCGGTTTCCCCACCTTCCTCAGAACATTTGACGGTGCAACCCACCACTGCAAGTGCTGTACAGAGACCTTGTTCCAGCCCTTGCAAAACTAACAACCAGTAGAGAACAGCTACGAGCAAAACACAATAGGAACAAAGACTGAAAGGATACTATTGAAAGACTCTCTCAATTCCCATCAGTGCAAACCATAACAAACTGCTGTGTCAAAAGCCCACAAAGCTGCCTCTCTGCCAACTGCAAGGGCACAACCACAAACTACTCTTGGTCCAGGCTCAAACTGCTGCTCTTTCACCTAAATAATTAGAAGCCTCTCCAAAAATAAAGCGTGCCTGAGGAAAATGCGAGGTCAAGGCTATAAACAAATTCCCCAACCTTTTCAATACCAAAGCATTTCTTAGATGATGGTGCCCAAACAGCCTGAGAAAATGGACTGAACTGGAAAGAAAGACAAAAAATACCCCAGTGGTCTCTGCCAGCTCCCAACAGAAATGCCAGCACTGAACCCAAAGCACACTGCTAGTTTAAGCCTAAGCATGGGAACATGACATTCTCAATCAGACATTTAAATACCACCTGTTCCCTGTATCTAACCAATACAGTCCCAAGGACGTTAAGAGATGAATGGAATTATAGGCAGAAAACAATAACATCAGCATTCACCTCTCTTCTGTGAGCTCAGCCAGGAAACTTCTCACAGGAAATGTTAAGCCCCTCTGAAATCCTCTGTTCAGTGCCTTCCATGGGCTAGTGACTCACCAGCTGAAATCTGTGGCCGAAGCTCAGCCACTCCTTCTCCACGAGCACTTCAAAGCCCCTGATGGTGCGGTAGTAGCCATCCAACATGAGCAGGGCAAGAGAGGTGAGCTGGGCTGTCCGGTCCCAGCCATCACTGCAGTGCACAACCACTGATGTCTTCCCCGATTCCACTTTGTCAGCAATCCGGAGGGCTCCAGCAAGAATGAGCTAGGACAAGGGAAAAAACAAATTACAAAATCTCTTTGGAACAGAAACTACAAATGAAAAATGGCTAGTGACAGCACAGGACAAACCAAGGGCTCTGCTTGCCTCAAGGAGAATGGTAAATCAGCTCCAACTACTTTATAACTAGGACGGCAAACTGGTGAACGCATTTTCTGTTCCAGCAAGATGACGACACATCTACACTGTAGTGTAGGCACAACTCTAGAAGAGCCCTTGCATAAAACTCTGTCCTTGGACAAGTCAAGATTTAAATGCAGGAGCATTTTGTGTCTGATAGGAATGGCCATCACCTTGCAACTACCCCAGAAGCACATCTGCCCCATCTGCATCAGCAGAGCGACAATGTAAGCTGGACATTTTTAGAACAGAAAGAACATTATTTGAAAACCAGCATCTGGACAAGTCAAAATATTTTGCCTCCTTGTTCTGACTTTGCTTGGATTCCTGAAAGGCTGAGAGGGCCCAAATTCCCAGTACTTGCTTGTCTGGGCCAGGCAATAATGCCAGGATGTCAAAGAGCCAAGCCAAGGACTTGGAAACTCTGTGACTCCTAAGTTCTAAGCAGAGCTTTCACAGTTACAGAGCATCCTGGAACATCCTTCACTTCCAAAACACCATCTTTCCATATTTCAGCCCCCTCTCTTGTCCCTCTTCTCATCTCTTAAAGATTCCTCATTCCATGAAACTGTGGCTTTAATTGCTTATACAAATTTTGCTTAAACAAATTCTAAGTCTTTAAATTTACAAGGAATTAAAAATCCTGGAGTTAGCTCTGGATATCTTTCCCAGACTGGTAAGGACTTGTGGTTGCTCAGCCACATGCAGTGGATGCAGACATGCATACCTTGATATGCTCTAGCCAGTGAGTTGATTCTAAATTAGACAGCCAGTGAGTCTCCTCGATATTGGGATACACAATTTCTTTCAGTTTTCTCAGCGACTCTCTCATAACATGAATATTGTGGATATCCAGGAACACTAATTCTGCATTCTGATAGGCATCCTCGCTCTCATAGCCCCCACCTTTAGCCTGAAGAACAAAATTCACATACAAGTCATTAAGCAAAACCGTATTTTGTACTTTATCCCAGTCATTTGTCCTGAGCAAATAGCAGCTGACAAAATACCACAGTGGCTGGGCTATCTAGAGCAGGCAAAAACCATTGGCTTTATCTTACAGCTGGGAGCAAACGTACAGGCACACACTTTGTGTCTCTCTTCTGCAATACCTAATGAATGCTATAATTTTTACCAAAGAATATCACATTACAAGCCTTCTTTTCCTCTGTAATTATCATTTATCCCCATTCAAGCTGTTAACTCATTACATTTGCTAATCTATAATTTAAAAATTTACCATACTATTACAGAGGAGGATAACCCACACACTAATTGCCTTTCCTAAGTAGTGGGANAAAAAAGGAAAAAAAAAAAGATCTTTACTGCAACAAAACTGCTTCGCCATTAAAACAAAGCTTAAAGTGATGGCATGGAACACATGGAGGATGGGAGGTGATTCAGGATAGCCAGCACTGCTTCACCAAGGGCAAATCCTGCTTGAGCAGCCCAGTGGCCTTCTGTGATGGAGAGACTACAGCAGCAGGCAAGGGAGGGGCTATGGGTGTCATCTACCTGGACTTCTCTAAAGCCTTTGACAAAGTTCCCCACAATATCCTTCTCTCCAGACTGGAGATGATGGGCAGACAGTTTGATGGATGAGAAGTTGGACAGTCACAGCCAGAGGGCAGCAGCCAATTGCTCAATGCCCAGGCAGTGACAAGTGACTCCCTGAGGAGTCCATATTGGGACTATTGCTATTAAATCTCTTAATCAGTGACACAAACAGAAGGATCAAGTGCACCTTCACCAGGTGTGCAGATGACACCAAGCTGAGTGGTACAGCTGACACTCCCAAAGGATGGGATGTCATCCAGAGGAACCTGGACAAGCTCAGGAAGTGAGTCCATGGGAACATGACCAAGCGCAAAGTGCTACACCTGGGCTGGGGCGATCTCTGGTATCAGCACAGGCTGGGGATGAACAGATCAGAGCAGCCCTGCCCAGAAGGAGCTGGGAGTGCTGCTGGATGAGAGCTGGTCATGAGCCAGCACTGGGCATTCCCAGCCCAGAAAGCCAATCCTGTCCTGGGCTGCATCCAAAGCAGGGTGGGCAGCAGGGCCAGGGAGGGGACTCGGGAACTTTGCCCCTCTGCTCTGCTCTGCTGAGACCCCCCTGCTGAGCTGTGTCCAGCTCCAGGGTCCCAGCACAGGAAAGACAGGGTCCTGTTGAGGGTCCTGTTGGATCAAATCCACAGAGATGATCAAAGAGGTCTGGAGCACCTCTCCTGTGAGGAAAGGCTGAGAAGGGTCCCTGGAGAGATCTTATAGCAGCCTGCCAGTACTTGAAGGAGGCTCGTAAGAAAGATGGGGACAGGTGTTTCAGTTGGGCCTGTTGTGATAGGACAAGGGGTAATGGTTTGAAAGTAAGAGAAGGTAGATTCAGACTAGACATAAAGAAGAAATTTTTCACAGTAAGAGTGGTAAAACACTGGAGCAGGTTTTCCAGAGCAGTGGTAGATGCCTCATTCTTGGAAACATTCAAGGTTGGGTTGGACAGGACTCTGAGCCCTGTTAGAGGAAGCAGTCTTTCAACCATGTGAATTGAAAAATGGTGATAAACAAGGTCTAGGGTGCTAGAGTCTGACCTCAGTACTACTTCAGTTTTGTTTCTCCCTTCCAATCTCATTTCCTATTGTAAATTAATATAATGGATCATTAGCAGTCACACTGATATCTTACAATGCAAGTATTAAAGTCTGTCTAGAGAATCAGATCATTGCATTCAGATTTCTTCTGCAGTGAAAAACCCTTTTGTGATCCTTAAGAATAATATGAAATGGTGGTGGGAAATGTGCTCTGAATTATTACATTTCCAGTTATAGACAGAGGAAAAAATATCCAACCTTATTGGCTACAGCATTCACACTAGGCCTTGCATCAAATATGAAGATTTTATGGGACTGGGCATTAGAATCCATGATGGCTTGAAGGTACTTTTCATCTTCCTTGCTCCGCTTGCCACTCACTCCCACCATGGGCTGGCTACAGCGAGTGATCGTCGCTTGGCTTTCTGGGTGAATCCATGACAAGACCTTTGGAAACAAATGGGAAATAAATAAAGGAAGAATGGGATTCATTAAATCAGTGAAGTTAATTACCTGTAATAGCTTGCTCTGGGATTCTCTATCAGTGGGTTCAAGAAAGCTGGATTCTATTAAATCACAACTGAATGAAAGAACTCTTCTGCCCTTATTTATTCTGGTGGCATTCCCAAAGTTTTAACAAACAAAAGGTGATCAAATTGTTTAAGTCTGACTTTCAAATATGATGCAGACTGTTTTTCTGGCTGTTGTGTGAGTCAGTATGTGGGCTATGTCTTACTTTATGTTACACCATGTAAAAGTTAAGCACTTTAGGAACAGACTGCATTTTCTATAGACTTGAGAAGTAAACCAGTACCTTTTCAGCTACCTCTGAAATAATCATCGTAACATTGTACTTTGTCTTAATTTCATTAAATAAGCACTCTCATCAAGACTATCACTGTGTATTTCTCTGTCCTGAAAGTCAGAGTAGGCCAGACAATTGTAAACAGCCAAACAGGGCTGCCTTGTGTTTCCCAGGAACTGAACTGAGATTTGGTCTGAGTTATGCTAAATTATCTTATCTTCTAGTTTTGGTTTAGTCTACATCTCTTTCACAACAGTAGTTTCAGCAAATACTGTTGTTTTCTATGTCCTCAAACATGTTGTTGTCACTTTCATTATCCGCTGACCATTTACTTGCTCTCTGGAATCTACTCGGCCTGATCTTGGTATTACTTATTGCCCAAAGGTATGTGTAACAAAACCACATCAAAGTGGCTTCTCCCGTCCCACTCACTGGTAGGCGTCCTCTGGATCTGAAGGATGCCACTCTCTTTAATTCCTCGTCGGGAATGTTTACAGGCACAGCTAGAATGGCAGGGTATGTATCACACAGCTCGTAGCGCTCATTAATCTTGGTCAGTCTCCAACTTTCATTGGGAATTCCCTAAAGAGGAAACTGCAGGTTAGCAAATGAGTTGCTCTGAGACCTCAGCACAGACAAATCCCCAGACCTGAAATTCAAGGTAAGTTTTGTTAATGAAGGTCATTTAAAGCTCCCACCTGGGAATGCATTATCTCGGTAATTTGCATTTCACATCTCTCCCCACAGAAGTGGGTGTTTTGCTCAAATCACTGAAGAGCAGGGAAATTGGGCTTCAGGCAGGGTCACCTATAGCAAAGGAACTGTGGAGGATACAGATGTATCAACACAGGTGGTCCCCCTGAGCCCATCTTTAAGATGGTCTCATCATGGGCTTACAGGAGAGCCAGGAGCAGGACAGAATGAGTGACCAACTCAGTCCCCTCATGGCACTTAGTTCAAATATGTTGGGTGAAAATTGGGGTACAAAGTGGAGTTACCAGACAGGATGGAGGGGAGGGGAAGAAGGGAGAACAGGCAGTAAAACACCCCAAAAAATTAGCCTGATTTGGCCTTAGTTTAGTGTTTGTGGCACAACTGTGCAAACCTCTAAAAACACCAAAAACTTAACAGTTGTATGTCTCTGCATGACTGTATGTCACGTGGAACTCCCATGTTTCCATCACATTAAGCTCTCTGGTTGAACTAAGGACTTGGGCTGGGAGAGCAGGGAATCTCCACACACACATCACAGAGCTCAGCATGCCTTGATGAGGAAGCCACTCAACAGCTTCCCAGACAACAATCTCCAAGTAACACCTGAACCACAATGAGGACAACCCTGACAACCTGCAGACGTGGTGTGGCTGATGCTGGGACAGAACAGACCAACAGGGAGCGGCTGGTGCAGCTGCCTGCAAGGAGAGATTTAAACAGACCCCTACTGCAGCAGGGCTGAGCACTGACACAAAGCATCTCTGTGGGGAAGACACATCTGCTGCAGCAAGCACGGCCAGGCCGTGAAGCACCGAGTGTGTTTTGGGGGAACGTCAACTCTTTACACAATGCACACCTCTGTTCTCATAAACACTACTTCATTTTAAAGGAGGCTGGTGGGACACTGATGAGCACTGCCACGGCTCCCACAGGAAATAAAGGGCACATCTAACACGAGTCAGACGAGCTGTGACAATTAGGGCTGACCCACACAGACTGCGGCCGGTCCCCCATCCCAGGGGTGAGTCACGCTGTCCAAAGAGGTCATGGCTAGGAATCTGAGGGGAGGCCAGGCCTTCTGTCTGACATCAGTCACACACCCTGCTTTGTGAATCACTGCTGTCCTTTGGCCCTCCTTGGGAAGGAACTGTTACTACAAGGATCACCCCAAAAGCCTGAAGGAAAGCTATTTTTGGCACTGTCTGAAGCCAAATAATTGGTAGAACCAGACATCAAGCAGTGTGTATACACAGTTCAAGCTTACTGATGGGTAAAACATGCTCAGAGGTCTACCTGCTGTACAGCAAGGATGGAATCTGCTGGGCCCACCAGCTCTGCTGCCAGCCAGGGAATAGCTAGACTCTTGCCAGTGACCAATCTGTTTACTACCAGGAAGTGGACTAATGGCAAATTAGTTCTCAGTCCTATCCTAATAAGTACATGCAATGAATCTATAAGCAATTCCTGAAAATTTCACCTCCCCCAAATCTGAATGAAAATTATGCTGTCAGCACAATCTTGGCAAGAAAAACGGGAGCTAACAAGCAGCTACATGGAAGAAAGGCTCCTTTTCATTTTACCTAGCAACTCTACCAATGCTCACGGAGAAGACCAAGGAGTGGGCACTGGAAGGCACGTTCTTCACAGTGCTGGGAGTGTGGCTTCAGAACACACTGCTTGAGCCAGAACTGAGCTCTAAAGCTCTCCAAAGCCCTAAGTCATCCAGCTGCCACACCGACAAATTTGAATGAAATCTTTGCTCTGCAATAGCCCAGACCAGAAAATCCATGACAGGCCCCCAAAGAAAGAAAAGATGCTGTGTGTCAGCATTCAAATTTCTTTTGACTCATGGGGAATGTCTGCTTTTCCCTGGCCCAGGAGCCTTGAATCACAGCACCACACAGAACGCTTTGGATTCGGATCGTGACTTTCTCTAAGGACTGGAAGCAAACAGAAATAAGCCAAGTGGGCTAGAAGAGAAGCTGAATTTGCATCTTCCCTGGATGTTTGCCATAATGCAGTGTAGCTTCTGCATTTATTCGTGCTCCTTCAGATTTGCCCTTTCTCCAGCTGGAATCAATAGAAAAAGCTAAACGTGATATAAAGCACACTGGTGTTTCCTCATCTAAAATGCATTTCACTGCTTCCTGGTAAGTTGTAAGCACCCAAAAGCCTACTATGAAACCAAACTGTTACAGATGTAACTCAGTAAGCCTCTGGAGGCTAAGGAGTGGCTCTGGGTGGTGCCTGCCTGTGCACCTGCAGGAGGAACTCAGGCATGCCTCCTTAAAAGCAGGCTGTGATCATCCTGAAGCTGCCAGGGCACATGGCATGTCCACATTAGTGACCAGACTTCTGCACAGGTCTGTCTTCTTCAGGTAAATTAATGCTGCTAGCAGCCCCTGGTTCTAGGGGAATTCATATCTCTGGTGGCTGCCAGAGGCAAATTGAGGAAGGCAGCAAAGCCACATGTGTAATCATAAATTAAATACACCCATGACTGTTCTCACTGAGCCCAGCTGAACCAATGCACCTCACATCCACACTAATAAACTCATTTATCCTCCAAACACGACATTTTGTCCAAACTGCCACTGGTGATCCTTGACTTGCATCACAGTACCTTTGTGCATGGCTAAAGATGCTCAAACACACACACTCAAAAGATGGATGGTAACAGCCTGGTCCGTAGCTATGCCTGAAATTTGCCCCTGTGCTTGGAAACACTCCTTACAACTGTATCATCTAACCTCAGAGACACAGCCTTTGTGTCCTCTCTACACACAAACTAGACTTGGTTTCCCTCTAGATAAGACAGTCATGCCTTACTGTAATAACTTGGGTTTGGTTATCACTTGATTTACACTTGATGTTGTAGAAGATGGAGTTTTGTTTGCAGGGAAAACCTGCTGAAGCCACACCAGCACAGCACTGACACCACTACCTTGCAAAGCACATGGTTAAGGTTAAGCACATGAGGATTCTTCACTGACAGGAAATAAATAATTTCCTTGCTGTAGTTACACGCAGTGACACCTCTCTGTGGGATCAAGCAGATCCACTCTGAGCTTACATATGTAAGTGCACCTTGATCTGCAGCAGGCAACACTGGATACAGCTGCAGAGCCAAGCTGGTCCCTCTGCCATTTACTGAGCCCAGGCTGTGTCCATGCAGCACCAGAGAGCTGTGATCTGTTCTGCAGTACAGACATACCCGGCATAAGAAGGACCTCAGTCAAACCATGGGATGTTTAACAGTTCAATCCTCACTTTGCTCCCCCAAGTTACACCCAACAATCCTCTGGAGGATGATGTCATCAAGCTCTACCTTTCCCACTCTGCTTGTATACTAATGCCGGCCACTTCTTTTATCCTCAAAACAGGTCAGTTCTTGAGGTCAGGTCTCTGAGTTACTAGTTTCTCTGAAAGCAGCAATCACAGCCCTACACTGTGGCTCCCCAGTAGATATGACCAGAGCAAAGGATATTAGACAAGAATGACTTTTCTAGGGAAACATCACACAACTTCACAACCTCTTGTAATATTTTCCAAATGCTCCCCACCTTATTAAGGAAAATAAAGCTTTAAGTTACTCCAAAGGCATCTTAAGGACTTTTGGTTTCAAGTGAGTCTTATTCACTTTGCAATTCTGTTTTATATTCTGCCAGCCCATGTGTAATAAAAATCAGGGAGCAATTTCAGTTTTAAATTTCATTTGCCACATGTGATTCCATTTACCAACTAAATCTCAAACCTCTCTGAGTTCCTTTTGTTCTCTACAGGTTGTTTATTACTCCCCACAGTTTTACACAATCACAGATTTTTAATAAGTTACATATTTCCATCCTTCCCAAGAACGCTAACAGGGAAGTTAGGGGTTTACTGAGTATCTTTCCTAATTGCTACAATTGCTATCATCTCGACATATTTCTATTAATCTTAATAAAAATTTTAATAAATAAATAATAGCACACTCAAACTTGCCATGTCCACCAGTGTGGACATAGAAATTGCCATGGATTCTGGTCTAAAAGTCTTTTCTGGATGCCTGGCAGTTAGAGTTTACTTTTGCTCCACTCCCCTCTCTGTGTGTCCCTGCTCCTATGGAAAAAAGACTGACCTGGCCTAAGATGTAGCAAGTTAATGCCTGGCCATCCTGCTGGGCTGCTGATGCCCTAGGCCAGCTCTTCTCTAACAGTTTTTAAACCAATTCCAGAAGGTCCTGCTGACAGTGCATATGTCCTGCTTTTCTACTTCTGATCACAATTCATAGAGTCAGAGACAGGTAATCCCATTATCTGATTTGATGATGCCAGTTTTGTTTCACTGTTAACGAATCCCTGCTGCCATTTCAAGACATAATCCTGATTTACTGTAGTGTTTGTTATTGCTTCAGCAGAACCTGGCTGGATTAGGAAAAAAGGCTATGACATTCACACAGATAAATTGAACATCCATAGTTACAAATGCTGGAATTAAATAAACAGACCAAAATACCTAAAAGTTTTGGAGGCGACATAAAGCTGCGTGCTGCAGCACCTAAATCAATCTAACAAAAGGAATGAAATTCTTCTCCTGGCCAGATCACAACATAAACATCTACTGCAGTATGGTTTGCCTCTTCTTCAGCAGCTCGTGTTGGTCACTTTTGGAGATAAGGAACTGAAACAGATGGATTGTGTGATCTGGAATGGTAGTGACCGTGGCTCATCATGGGTAAAACTCAGAAAGGCTGTGGCAGCAAAAAATCCTGGTTTGGATTTGCTTTTGCAGTTACCAGTGTAAGGAAATGACCGCGGGCTTCAGCATGTGGACATTAGTTTGGTTTCTTGGCATAGAAGCAGTCAGGCAGGTTTGTCCTTCCCACTCACAAACACAAAAGCAGGCCAAAGCACAAGTACACACTGCAGCAATGCCTCAGCTGTGTCATGTCTTACACCCATTTTCTTTACAGAAAGGTCATGAAGAGCTGCAAATCACAGGCATGCAAGCACATGAATCCTTTCACCATGTAACCAAATTCCTGACAAATTTAAAGTGCACCAAATCACAGTATAAAAACTAATAAGGACAGAAAAGCTTCTATCATAAAAACTGACATGCAGGATTTAGAAAATGGAATTATCTACATTGAAATTATCTAAGGTCACCCTTTCTTCTTTCCAGGTGTTGTAAAAATGTCTTTTGTACTTCACCTGTTTTGACTGATGCTTGGCTGAGTGAATGCTGTGCTTTCCAGTGTAGATTTTTTGATAGCACAGGTATTCTTTAGTTGTTACTCCTCACATCTTAGCCCTACAAAGAATCATCTTTGATTCATTGCTCAAATAGCTTGGGCTGCAAATCCTTCTCTACATGCAGATCTTCCCACAAAATAACTACCAAGAAGGAGGTAAAGTGTAAACAAAGCAATAATCACTGCATTATCTGATCTTATGGGTAAGTTGACTTTAGACACAAAGTGATTACAAACAATTGGAGCTTGTCTCGACCAGGATTCTAGATTGTGGCATCTCATTGCAAAACATTCACTTTGCAATGAAGGTAGCACACAGTAAGATACAGTAAGATACAGTAAGATACAGTAAGATACAGTAAGATACATCTCACTTCCCATTAGCAGTCTAGAAGCCAGCAATCTATCTTAGGCAGCTATTTTAGGAGAGAACAAATCACCCCCAACAGTGAAGCGCTCTCTCCCATCTGTTAATGACAGGCCTAGATAACCAATTTAGAAGGCATGCCCAGCTTTTAGAAGGCTACAACTGGAAAAATGAATCCTTAGGTTTTGGATTCCAGGAATCAGATGAACAACTAGGCTGGGACAGAGGTCTGGTTTTGTTTGATTTGACCAGAAATACCCAAATAAATCTTTAAATTGTATGGTTTAAAATTTCTTAATTTTACAACAGAAAATTGCTTTTTATTCTGATGGATCTGGAGGAGACAAAAGCTTATTGTGTCCAGGGCAAACTAGTCACCAAATCATGCTCCTTCTTCTACTTGAGAATTTTATGACAGGAGTGATTTCATTATAAAAATCAAAATTCTCCCATCTTTTACTCCAGAGAGGACTATTCAAGTTTTTATCACAGTATTCCTCATCGACAGCCTGTCACTTCATAATCATTAATACCTTTGATCAGTCTACTCTGGATGCACTGTAACTGTGTGTTCTAAACTATGGTAAATCACAGTACTCTCTAGATTGATCCCTATGCTGAGAAACCACATCTAAGACAGTGAAGGCATTCTACACTTCATTTTTTTCCCCCAAGTTGCTGTTTAAGACAGGAAAACCTGGAAAGAATTAAAACTAATACAAGAAAGCACTGAGGTGTGAAACTCAACAATGGGATGCCTCTACCTGGAACATGCACTCACCATTCCTCACTGCCAGCAGCACCTGGTCACCAAACCAGAGCATCAGTTTTTTCTACCAGAGCATGAAATCGTCTCTCTGTCACCTGAGCTAATGTCCATCAGTGGATGCCTCTACCTCTAAAGCTGTACTGCTCTCAACAAGCACTGCAGTGTGGAGAACAGCATCCTAACCAAGCCTGCACGGCGTTTGGCAGCAGAATCATCCTCTGCTCCATGTAACCTGCAATTATCTGACTGCACAGACCCTCATTCCTGAAGAGCAGGGGATGAGGAAGGATGTGGCACAATACCCACCTGTCTTCTGTACTCCCAAGTTGGGTCATACACTTTCCATCCATTTTCTGGGAAAACCTCTTTGTACTCAAAGGCAAAAAGTGGCTGAAAGAGAGAAAATTTCCCGTTAAGAGCCCACTCAGAGCCCATTTACAGGATGTTTGATATCTCAAATAGTAATTCATGACTGACCCCTCTCTTTCTCCCCACCATCACTTTTCTTTCAGGGTTTTATAAAAAATATTAACACTCTCACTGTAGTAGGTAATTAGTACAACAATCTCCTTTCCAATATGTCCCTGATCTTGCTTGGCTATTACCTAGTACTTCATGGACAAAAGGAGTTTGTTATTAAAGAGAGAAGATAAAACTACTTAGGCAAGAATGCTCTTACAAGATTAACAACCAGATGCTCTCAACCAGTATTTGAAACAATTGCAGTGTCATAACATTAGAGAACAGGGGGGCTACATTCCAGATTTGGGGCAGTGCAGTCACCATTAGCTGTAAACCTCTGATGGATGTCACTGTGATTTGAGTACTTTACCTCTGTTACAAGGCTTGATCAGTAAGTCACTCTCCATGCATGAAAGAAGGCACTGTAATAGACCTTTCCTGTTTCTTATATAATCCAAACTCCTATAGAATTAAGTTTAAAACAGATTTGAAAACCAGCACTTCTCATCCTTCAAGGAAATGTACCCCACGTGAATGCCGTATTAAGCAGATGGGACAGAACAAAACAGTTTACTGCTACTCTGTGTCTTTTGGCAAAGGCTGAAGAGAAAACACTTACCAGATTATTTGAAACTGGAAAAGCATATTTCATTAGGTTCTCAAATATGGATCGTCTCGTTCTCCCTTCAGGCTTATGAGCAAACCGCAAGTTTCGAATATCCTAGGGGAAAAAAGAGGGAAATCAAGTTGCAGATTTCTGAACTGCTTCAAAATCCAAGGAAAATCCAAAAGCCAGAATTCAAGACAGGGTCACATGACAAAGACCACTGGAGGGGATGGCCTAACAAAGCATCTCCACAGAGCAACTCCACCAGGGGGCCCAAGAACAGCCAATTGGATGCAAAGCATCCAATGCCATCTCCCTTTAAAGCTTCCATCTTTCATAGCACTCAAGAGGATTTCTTGAAACCAAGAACTCCTCCACTTTGCACAGCAGCACAGTTTAGAGAAAAAGTGGTCATTCAGGACCTCTTTTCCATAGTCATCTACAAAACCAAATTTGGCAAGTAAATAAAACATCTCTAAGTTTTTCCAGCCAAGCCTGCAACTAAAATGCTTGTAGTGAAAAGTCTAAAACTCATCAACAGGAAATGAGCTATCGAGTGCAAGTACTTGAAGATGGTAGAGCAAGTCAGAGAATGAGATAAACAGCTGAAGACTTTGCTTGCTCACAGGGATTACACGACTGGTCTCAGACCAAGAACTTTTCAGGATGCATAAGATGTATCTGTACCACTCTGTTGTTGCACTAAGCTGCTGTGCATATCCTGGTGAAGCAGGCTGACATAGATAAATACGCTATAAAGGGCCAAAACACCCATCCCGTAGTTTGCGCCTGAGTTTCCCATACAGGAAAATGATACGGTTCACTCCAAATCTGACCAAGTGTGCTTACAGACAAAATGGCTGAGGACTAGGAATCCAGATCAAAACAGGGAACAAATCAGCTTGCCAGCACAAGCACCCCACCCTATGTTAGCCAGGGCGGATTATGACTGCCACAGGACAAGGGAGCAGCTGGATTATTTGGTACAGATTGCAGTAACTGCTCTTGACTCAGCACACCCACATCTTGACAGTCTGCTAAGCTTCCTGGTGCTTCAAAATCACAGCAGTGACCAGAGCAGTTTGGGATTCCTTTTCATTCCTCCATCTGCTCTTATCCAGCAAGTGGCATTCTTTTAGCATTGAGGGGCTCTGACAAGCTCTAAGCAGCTCAAGACCTACAAGGTTCTGAATCCAGCTCTTCCTGTGTGATCACTGAGGGAAGCAGAAGGGCCATGCCATCCAGAGATATGGATTTAGGAGGGGAGATGGTGGCTTTATCTACTTCATGGGTCTATAGTAAGCAGACATGGAGGCAAATTGTTAATTTTTACTGCAATTTGTATTTCCAGTTATTCCAAGGGCTCTTGAGGGGCCTTGAAAGAAATGAAGGAACAGCCCTGATGAGGACTGAAGGCTACTCACCAATCCCTCACGGCAAAGCACAGCAGCAGGTGGACATGAGCTAATGATTTAGGGGGGAAACTGCCCCTTTCTTGCTCTTGAAATGCAAATGAGTGAAAGGCCTATTGAATTCCACAGTAACTGGAGTCTACCTAGAATAAGTCTGGTGGACAACCCTGAGAACTAAGGATGCAGGCCTACACTTCCATGATGAAGAAAAGCCATTGCCCAGCCCAAAGCCTGAAAATAGGTTTGGACCTCTCCTCAAATGAATGGAGCTGGAGAATACTGAAAACTACTTTTAAAATAGTGGGTTTTGACACCTGTGAAGTCATACTGACTGAAACATTTTGCAGAACTTCCTACAGTACTACAGAGACAACCTCTAGAAATATATGTTCCCCCTCCCCTATTGTGTAACACAGAGAGAAGTTTACCTTGCATACAATCTCCAGCCCGTATGAATTTTCACCGCGACTGGAAGCACCTCCAATTTTCTCCACTCGGTTGATTACACCTAAAGATGCATCTAGGACAAAAGGAGGGTCCTGTAGACAGTTGAAATTTGTGAGTTTAAAAAGGGGAGGGGGAAAAATCCCCAGCTCCTTCTCCCTTATGTCTATATTCCCAAACATATAGCCACATTTCACACAGAAACACTCTCAAACAACACTCAAGTCTGAAGATTGAAAAGGTAGCAAAAGCAGATTATTTCAAAAGCTTACCCGTTCCATGCTTTTAAAATACAGTCTATAATTGGTAACAGTAAGGGTTCCTCTGATTGCTCCAGTGAAGGGGCAGATGTAAGTAACATCCTTAGCTTAAGAAAAAAAAAAAAAAGAAGTTGTTAAGTTCATGGTTAATTTATGGGAGAAAAATTATGCCAGCAGCAATATTTGTGGGCTCTACCTTGCAGATTGTGAAATTAAAACAAGCTTAATCTGTGGTTCTAGAATAGAACCTAGAGCTAACTTGCAAGGTTCAGTTCTGTAGAGAAGGTAGGAGTTTGGGTAGAGATAGTACCATCACCGAAAATCCTACATTTGCACAAAACTGCTACCCATGTCAACAGGCCAGTGTTTGGTGCAAGTTGTTTGCTCTTACTGCCAGTAGCTGAGAACATCATGCATGAAAAGAGGAGGCTACTCGTGCCTGGATGCACACATCTGAAGCTGACAGCAATCTGCATACAAGCTAAGGATTGTGCCCAAGACGGTTTGTGCCACCAGGGGCAGGAGAAGGCAATTCTCGTACATGTGGTTTTTAGGATGCTTGGGTCCTTCTGTACACCTTTGCACACAGAGTCAGCCCTGGGATGAAGGCTTCATGCTAAAAGCCAGCAGAGCTACAGTGATTAGCAGGAGCCATGAATCTGTGTAACACCTAGGTGCTGGTGATCTTAGGTCTGAAGTCAGCGATCAAGTTACTCTGCACGATTCAATTACTTCTGAGCCTGAGTGATGGTGACTCAAAACAGCTCCCTTCTTGAAAGGCCTCAAACGTTTCTCACTTGCTCCAGCAAAAGGCAAGAGGTGCTGCTGGCTTTCCACAGCAAACACCTCTAACTGCCCTTCTGTTTTATATCAATTAAAAATGCCAAGATTGAAGTTGTTGCCTCCCCACTTCTGCCACCTATCACATCTTCTGCCACTGAAGCAGTTGTCTGGCTGTGTTTTGGCAATGGTTTACACTATCACCAACAAGTAATGACACCCCTCAAAAACACAGAGACCCACTGACCAGAGCTGCCAGATCAATGAAAAAACTCCCTGGATCATCTTAATAACCTCAAGCCTCCAAGCCCTAGGGGACCCATTTTGCAAGGGCTGTGCCACAAGGACAGCTTGCCTCCCACCCAGGAGAAAGACACCATGAACATGAGATGTGAGGCTACTGGGGTGTCAGAATGGGAACCTAAATTTCTTCCATCTTTATCCCATGAGATTTAGCCCAGAGGGGGAGAGAGAAGAAAGTCTGCCTCATTCCAGGGCACTGACAACTCATATAACTAAATTATCCTCAAGTCAGCTCTGCTTCTGCATTGTCTTCATTGACTCTCGAGATCTGGATGTGGAGAAAGATCCTTAAAATATCAGAAGTGACTAATTCGGAGCAAAATATGTAGCACACAATATCTGGTTAAAAAGAAATAAAACATACACAGCTATAAAAAACATGCTAGTAATTCCATTGTTTATTTATTTATATAAATTTACATGCATTTGTTTGAAGGACAATTAAACACAAAATGCTTATAGCCATTTCTAATTAAACTAAGTGTTTCATTAGTGCCCAATTATTAATCACTTCTTTTCAAAGACTAGTTTGACAGAGGTTTGAAAGCAGACTCAGGAAGCATAACAAGGGTGAGGGCAGCCTGCCTAGTTTTTCCACTGGAGTTCCCATTATTCAAAATGTAATTTTGAAATGCTTAAAAAAACCCCAGCAAAATCCTAATAAGAAAAGCGTGCATTTACATCTGAAAAGGAACAGAATTTCTGGGTAAAGAGGAAAGGTGCTAGAAAAATGTTTTCAAGGTAAGGAACCTCAGGCACAATCTCAAACACTGGCCTTGCCAGCTTGTAAGCCACACCACCTTTCACATTTGCATTTTATTAGCCTGGTTTCCTAAGGAAACATTTTTACTTAATTACACTGCGCATGTACAAACGTACCTACACACATGGCTTGTCTGACCCTAACCCTGCCACAGCTGTATGATTTCAGCAGTCTCCACTTGATAAACAGGGATCTCCAAGGCATTAAAGTGCTTCACTGTTTGTGAGAATGAATGCCAGGTATAATAGAGAGGTTGTAGTGGTGCTATCACCATGGGAAAGCCTAATGAGCTCAGCCTTTGGTATGTGTAAGAGAATACATATGGGAGAAAGAAACTGGAAACCACATCTACTAATCCCCCTGCTTGTGGAATTCCTGTCTTTTACAGGCCAGTCTTACCCTACATTATTGGGTTGGCTGAAAATATTTTTTCTTCCCTTCCCTGTAAAATACAAGGAGAATTACATTTGCCTTTCTTCACACTTTTAACAGGAAACAATTATTGCTGATGAATAACAAAGATTTCCTTTTTGCTGCCTTTAGCTTCTTGCTGGAACAGGCAGCTGCTGTCTGGGCTACTCCAAAAGCCACCCAGTCTTATAGATCTATGTGGCTCATCACACCATTCACCAACAGATAAAACACTGGTAACTCTGACCTCTTAAACCATTCCCTAGGAACCCTTCAAAATACTGCCTCACTGTCAGAGCTAATAGCATCTGCGGAGTGAGTTAGATATCAGTCTGCAGTGTATGGCTGGAGTATGGGTTCAAAATCAGTAGGAAAGAGGTTGAGAAAAAGATTAATTATGGAGGTGGGAGGTGTTTGGAGATTTTCTTGCTTGTTTTTATATTGCTGTTGATGGGTGCATTTTTTTTTTTTGTGAAGTATTTTCAGTTTTCATTTTTTGATTTTTTATGTTTAGGACTGAAGTTGTACTCTTCCTTACCATTTTAAGAGGAAGGCAACATGTGCAAAAAGCAAATGCAAAATCTTTCACAGAAAATTAATCAAGAGACTTACTCAAGCCTTCAGAAAGGAGAGCATCAGCAAATCTGATGCATGTCAGAATGTCTGGATGAAAAAAGAAAAAACCCATCCCCCATCACAGTAAGTTCATTGGAAAAGCACTGTATCCTTTCCTAAAGCCTATGACAGAGATTGGACACATAATTGTGCTGTGTCAGCCTAGGAAGTTACCCTTTGGCAAGGACAAACTGAAACAGTTGATACATGTCCTCTCAGGAGGCAGCAAATGCAGAGCTGTACAACTCACCCCATCACTCATGCTAAGAGCATTGAATTGCTTTGTACTTGCTAGGTGCTAAAGAAGACACAGTTAGTTACCCTGGCCCATGTGATGTGCAACAGCTCAGTTAATGGAACATCCCAAAACATCTGCAGTGTGCTGTTGTGGGTCAGTGACCACCAAGATATTTTGCTCTTGATAGTCTACTGTTTGTCAGCAAACAATAAGGAATTTCCTCTTCACGTACCCATGTCTTTAATGGTTTCCCCAGGCAGCAAAGGTGGCTCTTCCATTTCAGCCAATTTATTAGCCTCCCTCAGGACCTAGGCAAATGATACAAGTACAAACAAAAATTAATTATGTTTTCATAAACCAAGAAGTTTACACTTACAGGTCAGCAGTATCAAGGAGAACAAATATTCAAATATCTTGAAGTACTGCCTAGGGTCTCTTCAGAGGTCAACAGCAGGCTCTGTGCTTTGGCAGCACACTTCCCAGGTGTCCTTTCATGCTCCAACCTTCTCTTGCCCAGGCCAACTTCACAAGTCAAATTCTCTCACAATTATGGACAGAGACAAAGGAATCAGTTCCTCTCCCAGCTGAAGTGCTCAGTGATTACCACGATGACATCAACTATTCAGCAGAGCAATTTCTAGTTTACACTGAAGAAAGTTGAAAAGGACACCTTGGTCACTCCACTGTGCTCAGTGAGGGTCCCACAACTGCCGAAGTCCTGACTTGACTCAGTAACAAAGGTTCTATTTTGACAGGCATATAAGAGAGGTACAGTTTTGATTTTTTTTTTTTTGGGCTGCCAAATGACCCTTTCTTCACTTTCCTTTGGGTTCATGTTATATACCACAGGGCATGACTTCTCAGATCTATGACTGCTTTTACACAAGGGTTTTCACAAGAAGAGCTGCTATCATGGGCAGATGAACATTTTAGGAAGGCATGGCTGTAACTAGGAAAGCATAACCTGATGTCTAAACTGATAAGAACTAGGAAAGAGAAGCAAATATAAGTGATCAAGATTAAGGCTAAGTCTATGTGGCCAAATGCAGATGGATTTAATCATGTTGTCCATGCCTCAAACTGGACAAATGACCACAAACTCAGCAGTACAGTTTGCTCAACCTCTTAACACAGACAGAGAGCAGGTAAATTAGTCCAGACTCTGCTTCATGCTGTAGCAACCACAAAACTTTGAGTTCCGGGTCGGTGTGTGTCCCACCTGGTGAAGACAGGCAGAGGGAGCTCATGGCTGCTCACAGCTGAATGTGCAGGCTCGCCCAAAATGTTTTCTTTATCATAATGCAAAGAAAGAGAAAAATATTTGCTTCAATTTGGTATCAGGAAATCCCTGCAAAGAAAATTCAAAGACATAGCCTAAAGTGGCATTCTAGAACCTGACACGTCTGTGGTCAACTTTCATGTAGGATCAAGCCAGAGGGAGAGCCTCAGGGAAGAAAAATTCCCTAAACTATGCAAAAAAAAAAAATTGGAAAGAAACCCAAAGAAAGCCCTTGCCACAATAAGAGCACATTCCAGCATTTTCACACAACAGAATGATGCATAGATGAAAAGATTAACAAGATCAAAGCCTTCTTGAGAACAAGATGTACATTTTCAAAAAGCATTCAAAAGAATCTTAGAAAAAAAATTAATAATAAAAGCAAGTACAGTCCCAGCTTCCTAACAGAAACCTCACAACTGCACCCACTTAGATCAGGTCTTACCAGGGAGCTGCCAGAGCAGCTGTGCTGGGGTTCACAGGATGAGTAAAGAGAGGTCACCATTGACAGAACTCACACTGGCAGCAACTTGCCGGGAAGCTTCTCTCCCCCACATCAGCAATATCAGTAAAAATAAGGTTTTGCTGGTATAACAAGCAGAAGTCAATGTTGAGGACTTCTTGTCAGCACAGCTGTGTTGGCCAAAGATCAGACACCCCATCAAAGCCCTGACTGAGGGCCTCCCTGACTAAAGCCTGTGATGCAGACCCACTCTCAACTCCTGTGTGTCCAATTTTGCGCTTGAGTAAGAGCCCTGAAATTAGCAGGATAACATCTGGATTATGACAAATGAGACAGAGGCTTCTGGCTAACTAGCCCATAAGTGGTGGTCATCTTTTTGGCCTTTTATCTTGGAAGGACATTAGTGAAAATACACTCTGCATTCAGAACAGGATCACAGCTCCTTTGAGAAGGTCCGTACCCCACACGGGCAGCAGCTGCTGCCAGGATCACTTCGGCCAACAGCTGGACTCGCTGCAGATGTCAGCGGGAGCACGTCCAGCAGTAAACATTTGGGGGACTGGACTGTACCTCAAGCCAAAACAAATATGAGGTAAGACACATAGAAAGCACTCGGTATGACAAGCATCTGCTGAGGTGGCAGAGGTGGGTAGTGCTCAGGTGGGCTTTAAATCCTGTCCTGCAAGTGGAGTCGAGGAGGGAATAGGCAAGCAGTATGAAAGACAAGGACCTCCATGTCAACACCATCCTCTAAAGACAAGGTTGAAAGCCTTTTCAATTTAAAAAGTGTCTCTTCTAAGTCTAATAAAATCCATCTGCTCGCTCACACTTCTCTGAAATGTCCCCAGGATCAGAGGAAAGGGTTAGTAATCCAAACCAATCCGAACATAGCTCACTTCAACACAGGGTAGCAGACAGCTGGCTTCCTGGAAACACAGCACTTCAAGGTCAGCCTCCTTGCCTCCCCTCTTATTATGTCTTTTTTTTTTTTTTTGCTGCAGTCTTGAGGACTAAACTCATTTTCACCACCCCTCAAGTGACTTCAGCACAGTACCTATCTCAGGTAACAAAGCACTGATTCCATGGTGATTTCAAAGTCGGTGCAAGGACATAACCCCTGCACAACAGTCATCCTTCCTACGAGGTTGAGACAGACATGGTCAGAAAGCCCAGGACAAACACTTCTCTGTTGTGCCAGTCTATGCACTGTCTCCTCAGCAGCAGATTTTGAATGAGCCTCTAGTTGGACCATGGGCACTTGAAACCCATCCTGGCAGAAACCAAGAAATGAATGGTAGGCATTTTTCTGAAACCAATCTCCATCAATGGCTCCTTAAAATCAATTCAGAGAAATGCAATCTGTGTGGGGCTGAAAATGCAGGCAGCAGGCAGAAGGAGACATCTGCAGCACCACTCAAGGACAGGGGCCGCCAGCAGGTAAGAAAAGTGGGTGGATAAGAGGAGTTTTGGAAACAGATCAAGGAGAAAGAATGGTATGGGACAATGCACATGAAGCTCTGAGATGACGTCAGTGTCAGAAATGGGCCCTTTGCGCCTTTTATGACTAAGGAGATGATATGAACAGCCCTTCCATCTTACTGCCAATCCTCCTCTCCCCCTCAAAATCCAAAAATGGTTCATTAAACTGTGAGAAAAATCTTTTTTTGTACATTAGCCTATTTTCAAGACTCTAAAAATAACACTCTTGGGCCCAAATTTAGCCCTCTGCAAACCTTACAAAATTAAATTAAGAGCACCAATAAGGCAAGGAAGCAGGGAAGGGAGCCAGGGACACGACTGCAGCAGCCTGGCTGCAGGAGGGGACGACAGCTGCTGACACATAAATGCTATTGAGGCAGGTACCACATAAGCCTGCAGCTGAAAAGTGCCACCTCTGTGTGCCTCAGCCTTTTAAATTGATCAGTGGGAATAAAACCAAAGAATTCTTAGAGATCTGCAATGAAGAACACATCCAGAGCTGGGCGAATCATTATTACTTAGGAATAGGACCACAATGACATAGTCACACATGGCTCTTTCTGTCACAATCATCATTAGGATGGTTTTTGTATGAAACAGATACAATATTTATGCTTGGTAACTGAATCTCTGGAGGAATGAAGTCCTGTTACACATCAGAACAGCCTTTATTTCTGTCTTCTTTTACCAAGTAACATCATGTACCCATCCCACCTGTCAGCAGCTCTCCCTCTAGATGAAACAGCTCTCTTAGAGATGAAACAGTTCTCTTAGAGTCTGAGAATGGGAGTACCTTAGAACCTAAACACAAGTCCTGGCTCAGCTCAGAGGCTGTGAGGACTTCGTGTCACCACCTACCTTTGTCCTCTGCTCAAGCAGTGACTTGGCAGAACAAGCCCACACTGCTACATTCAAAAACCACTTCTCTACTCCAGGATCCCAGCACAGTCACCCTGAGCTTAAGGTGCAGAGCTCTCTCATGCCCTCCCAGCTACTGCCCCCAAGACAGGGAAACTGCTGTTTTGTTGAGGCAACCTCCAGATCTGAGCAACAAAATAATCATCTCCTTTGCTTGCATCTATGGGGTCAGGGAAAGAGATTTAGGTCCTGCTAAAAAGGTAAGACTGCTGGGATTCAGGGTACTGCAGGTTCTGGCAAGTCTCTCCAACCACATGTTCACACTGCCTGCTAACACAGCAGCCAGCATGCTGCTACAAAAATCCCTCTCCTGGATAATGCTCCTGCACAATACGTGCACGCAGCTAATTCTGAGCAGTTGCAGCCAACCCAGGGTGGTACACAGTTCAATTGCAAGCACACTCTATGCACAGGGTCTTAGAGGTCTGTGCGCCACTGAATGCTGTTCTAGAAAGATCTGAGAGGGTACATGACACTCTAAATTCAGGCTGTTTTTTGACCATGAACAAAACAGCTGATGTTTTCCTGTTGTACTGCCTGGTGAGGTGCTTGCCTACCAGCGACGCTGCACAGCCTGGCTGACAACCCCCATCCTGCGCTGGCTGAGGCCAAGCCAGGACTGCCTCCTCCTACCCACCCTGTCACTGCTTCAGTGCCTAGCTCTGTCAAGATGCCCAGGGTCCACCTTATTTATAATGGAAGTTTTTCCATAACCTGGATCATTTTGCCAGGACTAGCTTTGAGTGTGACTGCAGGAGTGAAGGCAAGCAAAACCTGAGCAAGAGAGAGGGAGCGGGTTGAACCAACCAGGGAGAGAGTAATTTTATCCCTGGACACTGCACAAGTCTCCTGATAATGAAGATGCATGAGGATAGCACCTGAGGTCTCTCTTAGCCATTTACCAGTTGTTATTATTTTTTTACTTTCTCCTGAATATTTGAGTCCTGAAACCCACAAAGGTCAGATTGTTTGGCTTCACGCAACTTAAGGGGAGACAGGTTTGTGTTACCAAATTGTTGTGTAACAGTTTTCCCAAGTCTGCAGAGATTCTTCTATCCTGAATCACAATAAAAATGAGCAAAAGGAAATCTTTTTTGGCTTAGACAATATTAAAATGTACCCTTTTTTGTAATTTTTTTTCTTTCCTCTGAGTTAATCTCTCCTTGGTAACCTCCTACACACTCCAAGTCACTTTGCACATTTTGAACAGAGCTGTTGTGCACAAAGCCATAGCACTGGTACGACACGTTCAGTCCAACAGCATGAACACCTTGCTTGTGTTCTACTCCTTTCCCAAAACCATGTCTGCTCCATCTACTGAGAAGACAAGCTGTCCAAGCTGGGAACTGCTTTTGTTCCAGCTACACAGTCCTGTTTTGTTTCCTACAGCAGGAAGGCGGTCGCTTAACTGGTCCCTTGACATAAACATGTATAACCTGCCTGTACAGACAAATATCATACACACATGAAATCCCCTTGCTTCTGCAGCCCCTGAACTCGGATTTGGCATGTCTCTGTGTACCTCGTGAGCCTGCACTGGTCAGCAGCAACAGGTGAAAGACATGCTGCAGGGACAAGAACACACATGTTGTACGTGTACAAAAACATACAGAGAGAATGAGTAGAGTTTAAAAACTTATCTTTTCAAATCACATGTGAAATCGGGAATTAAAACTCAAAACCAAGTGAGAGGTTTAATTTCCTATAGGAAAATATCTCTCTGATACTTCATAGTTAAAGGACTACCTGAGAATATTCTGGTTGTACTTATCCTTCGCTTTTAAATATTTCTCTCAAGAAATGGAGAATTATTAAATGCCCTCCTTAATCACCATTTTTGCCACTTTTCAGGTAGGTAGCCAGTAAGCTGCAGGAATACCCATTTCACCTGAAACTGGAGATCTACATCTGCACTTCCCCTTAACACTCTGTACCAGTTGGTGAAAAGCAGGATACCTAGGAGATACACCTTTAGGATAAGTACCTGTCTTCCCACTGAAGGCTGAGAACTAGGGTAAAGGAATGTCAGCACAGATCTCAAAGGGAAAATCCAATTCTGGTCCTTCCTTATGGTCAGCATAGCAAAGCCCAATCTCCTGGACATCTGCAAACAACTGAGCATTCATATCCTATGTTTTTCAGAGAAGTACAAATGTGCTATATGCAGAGAGGCAGCAGGGAATAAGCCAAGTCAGATACAAATACTGCATGGATTTAATTTTAAAAGGCATGACTCCAAAGCTTGTAAGACAGGTTGTCTTAGCTGAGGTATAAAAGACAGCTTTTGTGTCAGAGCTGGCTCTTTTCTGCTGTCACAAAAAAACACATAAGGGAAGTCAGCTTTCCTGCAAAGACTTATCCATAGGATTACTTTTACATACTTGATTAATTTGTTAACTTTGTTCGTAAATTAATAGCAAAACATATACACTTACATAACTAATGCTTCTCTGCTTTAAATGCCTTTTGGGGGTCTCAAACTATGTTCACCTGTTCCTTCCCCTGAACTGCCCTACCACTCCATCCTTTTCCTCTTTCATGGCTGTTTCCATCAGTCAATCAACGAAGGACAGTGCCACTATGGCAGGTGCATCAAGATTTATCATTACTCCACTGATGGTGCAAAAATGCCTGAAACAAAACAGATAGAGAAGCTCTTTCCATTCATGCCAGAAAAAAATCCCCACAGCGGTCTAATTCTGTCCCGCTGACATTGACAGAAGCTGCAGAACTGACACAAATCTGTGCAGAAACAAGATGAGTATGCTTCTTTAGGACAGTTTTCCACAGGTGCATAGGTTTCTTCTCTAAATGAAACCTTTCTTACAGCAGGAAAAAGGGCACATTTTTCCTAGCATTTTACTGCTAAGGTGCTTCTGTCCTCTCAGTGCTCAACTATCAGGACTGTGGAACAGAAGCCATGCTTACTTGACTGCAAACACTGCACTACTTTGAGGAGAATTTCAGCTGCCATTTATGGCTATTTCAAGTGTACTTGTGTGCTAAGAATCCTACTGGAAATGCAATAAAACATAAATCAAGCAAGTAAATGGACTTTGTTGATTATTTTTGAATCATTAAGGATACCACAGCAGAAAGACTATGGGAAAGAACCGAAGTGTCTCTGCCTGACTGAGGCACAGGGACTTTTCTCAGGATTATGACCAGATGGCTTGAAAAACTATGTTAGAGGCATTCAGAGCTGCAAGATATTAATTGCAGGGAAATGCTTTATGTCTTATTCCTTTGGGATATTAAAAGTTCAAAGGAGAAAAGACAAAACACCACGGACACATGGATCATTTCAGAAGAGTACTCAAAGAATCAAATATACCGTCCGAAGACCACATCAAGCCCATTCAGCTCCTAAGAGAGCACTTGGCCAAAGGCAGCCTCCTAGCTTGGTTAACAAAAAAAAAAACAAACACAAGAAGTACTTAACTTATCAAAAAATGTTCTGACAACAGATCACGTATTACACTACTCTAAAGACAGTAATAACATACAAAGTACACTGCAACTGCCTTTTAACTACACCTTCCCAACACAATTAAAAAAAACAAATCACAAACTCTGATCTCTACCCACCATATATGCTTTCAGAAAGCATAAAAGTGCTTGAGAAATTACTTGCTTACTTACCACTGTCCTGAAAATCTTTAAAAAGAAGCTGAGGGTTATTGTATTAAAAAAAAAATGAAATAGAGTCCCCAGGTAATATAAAGGGACTCTGCAGGAGGAAGCAGCCACCATGCAGTGTTTCTCTGGGGTTTTCTGCTTTGTTTTTTCCACGATGTTCTTCTCCACTCAGACCCGAGTGTCCAGTGACGAAGAACAGCCTCTCTGGGCTCCCTGGGCTGGTGAATCTCCTGGGCCCTCGCTGCACAACTACAAGGCAAAGCTTAGAAGCTCAAAGGAACACATTGTTGAGGGCCACTCGTTCAACCACGGCTGGCTTGTCTCTTCAAGTTTGTATGGCTTGGTGCCTCAAGACAATTCTCTCATTAGGCTCTGACAGAAAGTCGTCATTGACTCAACTCAGCAACACTCCCTGGCACAGAAGGTTGCAGATATTATCTATTCAGACTAGTCCAACATTTTTTAATACACAACCTTCTTTGCTGCCAAGGGTTCCACATACGTCTCAAACCACAACGCCTCTGTTCTCCAAGGGCTGCTCAAAAACTTTGGACAGCACATTAGCTCGACTCTATCCTTTATTTTTACTGAATTCTGTTTAGCAAACAACTTACATGCAAAAAGAAGATTAAAGGTTTCAAGCAAACCATTAAACTAGTTCAGTGAACTTCATATCAACAGTCTTAAGTGACAGAAAAACACCCTGACCAAAATCAGAGTTATAATTTCTACCAACTAAAATAAGTCACAGAATACTCCCTCCATTACTAAGAATTTCACTTTTGAGTTTGATACAGATAATTACATATTTATAATGAGCAAACAATCATACAGAGGGGAACAAAGATGTTTCATTCCTTGCAAAAACATCTACAGAAAATCAAATCTTGGCAGGCACTGCATGCAATCACAAATCCATGTACTCCCTTTAAATACCATGCTTGTTCACTCCTGCCTGATCTGTCCTTCAGTTTACAAAACTGTAACTAACAGGGGGCAGGGGGGGAAGCCACCTCTTACCTGGTTTTACTCAACAAAAAGAAAATTCTTGCACTCTATAGCTAGGAGGAACATGGCAGTCGATTAGGAAGAGATGAAAATATTTTTGAGAACATATGAAGGCCATTTGCTCACTCTCCTTAGCTTTCCATTCCTAATAGATGGCAATCATAAATGCTTCCAGAGATTTCTTTCACTGTGTGTTACTCCATATTCAAGCATTTATGTACCTCTATATAGGAAAAATTAGCAATGTTTGCTGTCTTTGCTCTTTTCTAACTAGATGAGCACTTAGGGAGTATTATTTCCATGTAAAGGAGACAGAAAATGGACTGCATCTGGCTTTTTCCCCTATCTAATTTGCATGAAATCAATATTTTTCAACCCAGAGGTTTGCTACTCTGTGGGTTCGTTTCCTTGAAAGGGGGAAGTGCAGAAAAGGACTTACTGAGGAGAGGTGCAAGGAGGGGACCAAGATTTTCCATCTCTTGGGATGTTATAAAATGAAGATTACTGTAATTCTCAAGAAATATGCAGCATTTACTACAAACTGGAGTCCTCAAAAAATGTGGCAATGGCAGGGGCTAAATTCCAGTCACGGACAGGGCTGTCCTGATATGACCATGCTTCTGGACAAGAGCATCATTCATCTCCAGAACCAGTCCTTTGTGCCTTTGTTCATCAACAGCTTAATGCTCCAAAGAAAGGAAGCCCATTTCCCCCAGGCACACACACGCAATTCGTATGGTCAAAATCGTAGTTTTGGGATAGTTGAAATATGTTTCTCTGTAAGACTTCCTTACTTCTCTTCTGCTGCTCTTTAAGTCCCTCTGTTTGACACCTATGATAACATAAAGCACTGCTGTTCTTGGATTTGGCCCTTGGACTTCATCCCTGTGTACAAAGGGACTATGGAAATACTACCTGCAGTTCAGGTAAAGGCCACTGCTGCCTGCACAGCTTCCACTCCTGTACAGACACACAAAAACGTGGAGTGCACCTCCACATGAGGACGGAACCAAACAATGATGCAGAGAAATACACAGTCAAGTCTTCACACAGTGACCCTGAAAAGATGAACAGTTTATTCAATTTCACTGCTGCATCACCAGCTCACATCCAGCCAAGTGTTTTGTGACCACAGGTCAATTATCTTCACCATCTGGTGGCTTGCACAATACAATCTGTAACTTAATAGCAGTCACAGTCCAGTGCACTGGGAAGGAAAGCTCCCAACACAGAAGACATCTTTGCATTTGCTATGAACAAGGCTGCTTACAGGCAGTCCCATGCAGAGAGTCAAGGGCTAGTCTGAAACAGGAATATTTATCTCCATATGTTATCACAGAGCTGACTGGCAGGGCAGAAAGTCTTCAACTACCATGGAGGAGCTTAGGCAGAGGTTTTGTCATGATTTAGTGCTTCCAAGCTAGCATCACTCACTGACTGAAAAGTCCCTTAAAATCAAAACTGAAAAACATTGCATAAATGAGTGCTTAGAGTTTAAAACGTTATGTCACTCTCTAAACCCAGCTCTTGTTGAACATGTGTTACACATAACCAAAGCCTGACACACTTCCTGCATTGGCAGGGAGATAGTAATGGAAAAGCTCACTGAGGCTAGTTTTAGTGATTTACAGCAAAGGATGGAGGCGGGGGGGAATCACATCTTTCTTCAATATGTTTTTCTACTAACAATATACGTGTTCTACATAACACTAGTCTAAGCTACTTTGCACTAAAGCTAGAATAAAGCAAGACAAGGGTGGCACAGTCAGTGAGTGGCATTTCAACTAATCCTGCCCAATATCACCTGAGGGACAGGATCTACTTCAATTTTAGAAGTCTATATCTGGAGATATTACTCTGCACTCTCTCCATAGTCAGAAGAGAAATACATTAGGTTCTCAAAACAGCTAAAACTGCACCTTTACCTGAGCCCAGTTAAAGCTAGGATCCACAGAAATCACTTGCTGTCCCTCAAAGTATGCTCCCAACATCTGCACCAAGGACTCCTCTATCTCAACTCCACGATATTCTCACCTAAAATGGGCATACCCTTAAAGATGAGATAGATCAGATCATAAATTATGTATGTCCTTCTATTGAGCGTAAAGGAATTGTGGTTGGCTAGCTTGAATGCAGACTTGCCCCAACAGATTTAATCCAGGAAACCTGAGGAGACAGCAACAGTATCCCTTTACTGTCTTGGAAGGAAATACTCCTTCATATACCTTTTGTCATGCACCAGTTATGTATCTTACAAAATAAACCACATGGGCTTGTCTACAGCCTCTAACCATACACATAATAGATAACAAATTAAGGTTACACAAGCCACTCTGTTTCTTCCCATTTCTAACCTTCAAGTCCTGGGAATGCTACAATACTATTCTTGCACTTCATGCATAAACCTACTGCAAATCCACCAATTCCTT
The DNA here is from genome assembly GCA_013396995.1 of Dicaeum eximium. Classification (NCBI taxonomy): domain Eukaryota; kingdom Metazoa; phylum Chordata; class Aves; order Passeriformes; family Dicaeidae; genus Dicaeum; species Dicaeum eximium. Next base: position 145,558 of record VWZP01008105.1, on the reverse strand, counting down.
GTATATTAAAGAAGAAAGTCATTATGTAGGGAACAAACAATCACGAACAGTCATGTGCTTGTAGAGTATTTTGTCTGGACTTCAGAGGAGTACCAGGAATTGTGGATCTCAGTGTTGCCCTCAAAGGGGAGAGTGGTTTAGTGGTCACAACAGCAATGCTAACAAAGATTTAAACCACTTTTTCTGAAGGCTGCACAGCTAAGCAGGTGACATACAGATCTGCTGTAACTTTCCTTCTTTCTAGGTGCAAGAAGCAATAGAAAGAAAACAACATATGAGTTTCCATCCTTTGGTTTAAGCTTTTGCTGCATACAATCCAAAAGCAAACACAGTAGGCATTAACAAATTATCAGGCAAAGACACTGTTCTTAAGGGAAGGGGCAGCAGGTTCCAGGGCCATATCCACTGCTTCTCAACTGCAAATGAACAGGATCCAACCCTTTTATAAGAGCTACTCCAAAGCTTTGAACATGGTAAACTTCAGGCATTATTCTATAAAAGCAACAGCTACCTAAAAATGAAAATCCCTACTGATAAAAGATAGAGCACCAGCAAGAAGACTTAAGTACTAAAACATGCACAGACACATCTCCTCACATGCACAGGAAAAAATACTGCCTAAAGGACTTAGGAGCAAGAAACACTGTATTTTATTAACCATCAACTTCCCAGATCTGTATCAGCTATTTATACACTCCAATCTCTCTGGCAAAGTTGGCTTTAAGGTTTTTTTAACATCTGAACCCAAATTACAAAGTATCTGTGGATTTCCAACTCCATTTTCACTTCCAACTACTTCAATTCTGTGCTTGCCTGACCTATAACTTATGTTAAAACATATGGCAATGTATTTGCTAAAAAATCCCTCCAAGATATATATATATATACACATACATACCCTAAATCAATTCTAAACAGCTTCAGATTTAAGATCAGGAAGGGGTGGAAGGAGAACCTAAGAGTGCTTTGTTGTTTTTCTGTTGGGGCTTTGGTTTGTTGGGTTTTTTCCTACTTTTTTTTTTTTTCCTATGAAACTAACTGAAGCAGCCAAAAGTTATTTAGAGTTAGTTTATGAAGTGAAAATTCTGTAAACTTTCTACTGGAAAGGCAATTTAATCTCAGTTCCAAATACTGACATGCTCAATATACATTAAAAAAAAAACAAACCCTCATAAAGGTTATTATTAAATACTTTGGAGAAAGATTTAGGAAAAATACTGCACATGCATTCAGTAGGAATCCCTAGTGGTTGTCTCATTTACCTCATTACACACATGCACGCGCACACACAGAGTGTTAATTGCACTCCAAAAGAAAACTGCAGGCACAGACTGCAAGAAATTAGGTGGGTCCTTCCCCTGGTTCCCTCCTCCCAATGGACGCCTACCATTCTTCTAAAAATTCCCCACAGAAAAATAGAGTGCTAATTGTAGCTATCACAAAGTGTTTTTCCATCGTCAGAGAAATTTTAATTCCTAAATTTGAGCCAATGCACACAAAGAGGCAGAGACCAAATAGAGGTAGGAGTGATGATGAATCCACGTAGCAATTCACTCTAGCAGGAGAAATTTAAACACACAACAAGATAATAATCCCAAAACCGGCATATCCACATCGAAATTTTGAAAAGCTTATTTTCAGCCTCTTAAAGCTAACTGATGCAACACCTTCCTGTGAGAACATTGCATAGCCCAGGCACTTCCCACCCCTACCACAGAGTTACCACAAAATGCATCAGTTCCCTCCTCAGGGCTTGTTCTCTTACATTCTTTCAGGAACAACGTGGGACCTCTTTCTGTCCCACAGTAGTGAGATGCTTAGCTCAAATCTCAGTAGCTCAGTACTCAAATCCAAGTAACACCTGGGAGTTTCTGCTGTCTTGAGCCAATGAAAGCTGCACAAGATGCTCAGGTGTGTAAGGAAAGAGCTAGAGCAGAGAACATGCTCGTGCCACTGTCTCAGTTAATGGTACTGCCTCATCTGCAATATCCAAGGCAAGGCCACATCTCAGAAATTTCAAAGAAAATAGCAAAAACAATCACGACCTTAAAAAAATCTCTCACAGAACTGACTTTCAAAACTTGTGGAACAGTTACATGACAGAGATGTCAACTGGAAGAAAACCAGACAAAGAATGACACGCCCTGGGAAAGAATGTCCGTTGTCCTCGGCTTAAGACTGGAAAGAATCAGCATTAGCTGACCACCACTCATAATAACTGTTCCCTTTGGGAGCTGCCACCAGGCTGCAAGAGGAGGCCCAGGGAGCAAACAGCAGCACACCAGCACCAACAGTGATGCTCAGAGGACAGATGGTGGCTCTGCAGTTGCACTGGCAATACCAACACGAGAGGCTGTACACAGGTAGAGAACAGATCATCTGACCCCCAAGAACTGCTCTCCAGCATAAGACACTCTCAGGAATGAGGAGTGAAATTATGAATGCATGAGCTCCTCTAGGAGAATTAAGTCAATCTGTAGCAGTGGAAAGTGTCCCTTTCTCCCTATACTCTAGTACAAGTAGGAGCACGGGAATGCACTTTCTCCAGGTCTGCCTATCACTGACAAGCAGCCACTCGAGTGTAATGGCATGACCCAGCCTTACACCTGCACACAGCTGCACTGCAGCCACTCACACCACCTCTGCAGGAGGAAGCTTTAGGTGAAGCACAGAAGACATGTGCTGAATTGTGTTCACACAGAGTTGATGCAGGTGAAGAGCAAGAAGCCTTCTGCCAGCAGAAGCAGGTGCTCACACTTAGCCTGCAGTGACACTATTTTAAATAAGTCATCCTTTGCTTTACCATCTCTCCTGAAACACTACTCTAAAATGAAAGAGGAGCAGCATTTGTTCCAACCAAGGCAGAACTTTGGATTGCTTAGAAATAAAAAAAGCAGGCTGTGAAGAAATCACTCCTGCATATTATAGGAACTGTGGCACAACATGAAATTATGGGCTCCTAATGGCTTCCAGGAACACAGAGGCATCTTCTGCTTGAAAAAAATCTCTCGTGCAGCTACATGAACATTCTTCCTCTGTGGGCACTGTTTTTGATTGCTAGTGAGTACAGAGGCTCTGTTGAATGGGAAACCAGACAAGCTGAGGAGAGCTGGAATCCCTGCTCAGACAGCTTACAGCTCACACAGATAAGGTGACAAACGGGAGGAAAGAGTCACAAGACCCAATCAGGATTGCAAAGAAAACATGTTGAGCCATCTTAACCACTAGAAGGGAAAGACAACTTCAATTCTAAAAAGGAAATATTGGCTTGTCCTCTACTTCTAGAGGTAGTCCTCAACTGTCACAAAAACTGTGAGAAGACAAGTTGAGTTGCACATCAAAACTGAAAAGGGAATTCCACATATGCAAACTTCATTAAAAAATTAAATAAGAAAGTAAGTTTAATTTTTAATAATATTATATACATAATCTAATATTATACAGTTAGAGCTGTAGCAGAATTTACAATCTTATTCATATCAATAAGCCACTTAGCCTCAGCCTAAAAATTATGTTTTTCGTATGTTAGAGTGACTGAACACCCTGACTTCACAGGGGAAAAATTTCAGACATATTATCAATTTCCATACCCAGGTGTGTTCAGAAGATAACTTTTTGTATCCATAGGCAAAAGGTGGAAACTATCATAGAATGCACATAAACTACTGATTAATTTCAAAGTCTTAGCTTAAAATTGGCTAATAAGCTGCCTTTAGAAAGAAACATTCATATACTTGTCACTTACAAACAGGTGGACTCTCTGTTATTAATTATGGATGACTGGGACAACACTCACCGGATGAAAAATCATCACAGTTGTCAAAGGAATTAGCTTTGTACTCAAGAGATTTTTATGCAATTTTACTGTGTTTACATTTTACAAAGATTCTCAACCACAGCTGAGAAATGCTCAAGTTGTTACTAGAATGTACCAGTACCAACAGTTTGATACCCAGGGACTTTTTTTTCTAAAGCTGAAATACATCAACAAACCCCTTGGTTTCATAAGAGGAACATACAGATAGCTTTCAAAACTCCTGTGACACCAAACTAGAACTCTGAATTTAGAATTAACTAATCTAATAGCAGACTTAAAAGAGCCCTGTCTGGACCTTTTTTATGTCAGAGCAATTCATTGTGACAGAAGATTATTTTTATCAGCTTGGAGATTGCAAACTTTCTCTGAAAGAAAGTACTTCCGAGGACTCAGTGTTTACAAACAAGCAGAAGCTCTCAAGACACAACACCTCATGTATATACATGCACATTACAGAAGAAAAAATATATACAACTGACAGGTTGAGGATTTCACTTACTTAAAGCACCTAAAAGAAAATGAAGCGGCTTTGAAAATGCATCTCCAAGCAAGGCTTACAGAATCAGCTTTTTCAAGATTAAACAACTTTATAAAGAAGGACATCATATGGTAGAGATTAAACTTCAATTTCACGTGTTTGAATTCAGGTTCTTTCAGTAATTTGGCTAAATATATTTTGGCATTACTGAAAACTGACATTTTACCACAGGCAACTCAAAGAAGCAAGATGTTCTCTGAAGAAGGTCACATTTTTGTATTTTTTTCTTTTTTAAGACAAAACATACCCTTAAATCTGGAGAGAAGTTGTCTGCTGAGGTGGAGATGGAGTCAGACGACAGAGCAGAAGCAGATTTGGTGTGAGTGGAATGGTCCGACTGCGACGTGGAAGCGCTATAAAGAGAAACACCAGTGTGTATTAAAACTGTGCTCAAGAAAGTTCAAAAGCTGACAAGTCCAGCCACTCACTTACAGTCCTATCAGGCATTTTTCACTGTTCCTACCCTTTCCACTTTCAGCTATTCAGCCCTCAGCAGGGCTTTAAGAGAACCTGTTCTACTTGCCATTACCAGGGATTACCAAAGCGTACACAACTCATTAGTAAAACTCAGCTCAGACTGAGCCAACATTAACACAACCACCAGCTTGTGCAGAGGAACACACTCAGTGCCCAAAGCTGGGTGAGCAGCTGCAGGTTGAGCTGTGTGTGGTGAGAGCCCAAGCCACCAGCCAGAACTGCCAACCCTTTGCACAGCGAAGGGCCTGGGCACCTGTGGCCAGGGCAGGTGACCGGACACTCAGGGACATGGCAAGAGCCAATGACCCCAGACTTTCCTGCATTTAGACTGTCAGGGTTTCCTTTGTTTGAGGTCCCTCCTCAGAAGCACCACCTAGAGCTGCTATTTTGTTATTTAGTTGCTGCACCAAGAGGAGTTGTTTTAAGGATCCAGTCATCTGAGACCCTGCTATGGGAAATCTGGGGTCGAGATGGCAACGAAACTCGGTCTGTCTGTGAGTGTGGAGTGCGTAGCTGCAAAGGGGCTTTGGTCCCAGCCCAGGTGGTGAGAGAGCGCCTGTCAGACTGGCTCCTGGATGGTTGGATGGGGAAGTTTCCTTAGCACTGCATCAAATCCTAAATTACAGAAACTAAGGGCCTCCATTTCAGCCCTTCAGATGGGAGATATTAGTGCGCTGCAAGGGGATGAAAACAGACAGACTGCTGAACGCACGCCAGCACAGCTCCAACCGCAGCCGTACAGTGGTGGAAGAAATTCAGAATTAAAACTCTTTTCATCGCACACAACTTTGCTTCTTCAAGGATATGTACAAAGCTGAGAACAAAATGACTCTCCCAGCACATGTCTCTGGTGATATAAAATGTGATTCTCTAACTAACAAAGCAAAACAAAAATTTTCCTTTTCTATATGGTTTTCCTAATATAGCTGTAAACAATTAAAATAAGCTTATATTTTCCAGCATTTTTATGCTGCAACCTCTCCTAGAACCCTAACTGCTTTAAATTAGCATTTGATACTAAGGCTTTTAAAACCCCAGATGACAGTAAAGAAAGATCCTAGGCAGTGCAATGTTACTCCCCTGAAGTCATCGTACAGCGATAAATACTACCTGTGCCAATTAATTCCCATACTCTTACCAACCCCAGAAAGGTTTTAGCTGGGTGTAAAGACACTCCTAAGGATCAGCTATCAGACTTGGAAGCCTAGCCTTGGCCAAAGCAGAATACCAGCAGGAGTATTACTGTTGCTACTTATATTAATTAGACAGGCAACCTAGAAATAGCTGTAACTGAGCTTCCAAAGGGCCTGGAGATTTGGTAATTGTCTGGAAATTGTTTTGCTGCTGATAAACAGCCAACAAAAGGCCAAAATGTTCCATTTTTATTTCTATTCTTTGGAGTTTGGCAAAGTATTGCACAGGGAGTGTTAAAAACAAAAAGGACTACAGAAAAATTGGGCTCTTGCTGGGAGTTAGTCCTGTCTGTTCAAGAATTAAAGGGCACTGGCACCTCTTTCATCCTATGAAGTAGAAACTTCAAAATGGAACCTTTAGGAACAGTAAAAGGTTATTTAAAATAAATGACACTGGTGTGCCAATCGATTAGCACAATTCCACTGAATGCAGTTGCTGTACAAGGTTCAAGAGCTAATCACTCAGCTTTCCACTGTGCTCAGCTCCTGCAGTGCTGCCAGGTAAACTCACATTATTCCAGATGGCCAGTGGCACTTGTGCGTACAACTCATGCCACAGCCATCCTACAGTCTCTGCTCAGGCAGAAAATTATCTTACACTAAAACAGCAAGAACTGAATCTGCAAAACCTCCCATTCCTGCGAGTGAAAAGGCCTCATATAAGCACTGTATTTGTGCATAGTTTCAGATAACAACAAAAATGACATAAAGTGTCTGCTGCTGATGAGCTGCTCGCATTCCCCTCTCCTCTCAGCCTAGACTGCACATTGCTGCCATCTCCACTGTGCAGGGCAGGCATCATGGGATGCACGGTTCAATCTGCTGATCTGACGGGGCAGTAAACTATTAATAAACATGAAGAGAGTCGTCTGTTGGGTAACAAGGCTGATTGGATTCATTACATGGCTATATAAATCATCAGATGCAGCACACAGAGGGAAGGAATCTGTATCTGGAGATGATGAGGAAGGCTGAGAACACTTTGCGCACAGCAGCCTGCAGGCATGCTAAATTAGGCTTAGGACTAAACCACATTTTTAAATTACTTTTCTTAAACGAGCTCAGACCCCTTATGTGTTCCCTTGAAACTTCTTTCAGCCTGGTTTCTGCATGGTCAGTCTTCATTTTCCAAGTGTTCACCCTTGTGTTTGCACCCATTTAATTAACTTGATTTTTAAAAGCATGCAAAAAAAAAAGAGAAACATTTAATTTAATCATTCCACAGAGCAGCACCCCATTTACAGTTTACTACAGCAAACTATAAGGAGATGGCACTTAGAGTGTACTTTAAGGTACTCAAAGGCACTTAAAGTTATCAAAGAAGAGCAAGCAGATCCTGTAGATGCTGTTATCGTTGGGTGACAAGCCTGACTCCTGTCCCTGGGTCCCCACTGTGCCTCCTCCCACACTGGCTCCAGCCGGGGGAGCCAGAGGCTCAGGGTAAGCCTCCAGAAGCCATGCCTTCCAGCTCCCTCCCCTTTCAGGGCCCACACCTTTGTGTATTTAAATGCATTTTAAAGGTCAGCAGCTCTGCTGAGTTTACAAATCCTTTAGCACAGGTGCCAGTACCTAAGCCAGGGCACACCAGCAGCTGGCCTGGCCCTGTAGCCTATGCAGGACAGCTTACTTAACTGAGCAACCACTGCAAAATCACAGTAACCTATTGGTAGAAGCATTTGCATCAAAAATTTAACGTCCTTTAGAGACCAAAAAAGGGAGCTGGAAAGACTGGACAGGTTTAGTGGAGTGTGTTAGTCTCTGCATCAAAGCAAGGACACGCTAGCCCCAAACAGGTCCCAAGAGCTGTCTGTCTAACTTGCTCTGAACAGCTCCCAGGGAGGGACAGTGCTAATAAAAGGATCAAAATTTCACCAGTTTTTCTGCTGACACAACTTGTCTGCCTGAGTACATTTCCAGTGACTGCTTAATACACAAAGAGTGATTATCTAATCATTGTAGACCAAAGATTTTTATGAAATTGTTAATTGATTTCACTTTCAAACTAAGGGGCAAACAGCATTATGCAAGGGAAAAAGAAAAGGAAAAAGGAAAAGGAGGAAGAACCATAATCCACAGCATGTCTGAGCTGTGAGTGTTTCGTGTTTCTTGATCATGCTTGGCTTCAAGTAGCTGTTAAAGAAAGAAAGCATTTGCATTTTAGAAGTGGATCTTCAAAAGCTCCCCACACCAATGTCCCTGTGCTCCTGCAGAAACCACTAGTGAAGCCTCCCTCCAGTGACAGCAGTGGGAGCTTTTGGGAAGTGAACAATACCCCTGGATTATGCAGCTCAGCACAGTATGCATAGGTTGCATATGTTTGGCTCCTGCTACCTCTGTTCTCCTCATCTGCCATTTCCAGGGAGCTGAGATGGAAGTAAGGAGCAGACAGCAGAAAGGCTGCTGGTTTGTGGCTCCCTCCTCTTATCGTTGTCAGGCAGCTGCACAGCTCCAGCTCCAGTGCTTAGCAAACTAATTAATCTGATGTCCCTGCATGCACGAGAAGTTTATTAGTTTCAGTGGTTTAGTCAATCTTAGCTCCCCTTCGCTGCCAATACAACAGCAGAGATCCTCAAACCACGGTTTCACATGCCTTTGGGTGGGGGAGAGCAGGGGAGTATCCTGAGACTGGCACACAAGCTCAGAGTGAGGACACCAGAGCTCCCTCCATGCTTTGCCACCAGCCCTTCTGCATCATCTCAGGCAAACCATTTACTTGTGCTTCTGTCACGGCTTCTGCACATTATCCCAGCTTTTGCCAATGTAAAGTTAAAGCTGCCTCGTGTCTTTTGGCAGCCTGATGGGTATGTCTGGCATTAGTTTAATGTGCTGAGGACCCCACTGAGGACATTCTGTTCTCACAGGGACAAACCCCCAACAGCAGCATTTCACCAGTAAGGCAACACAGAGCAGATGTAAGGGATGGCCAGGGTATGATGGGCACATGTAAGTGCTGGGCTGGGGGGCACATGACAAACATCTGAGAACACAGGTAGGTTTGGACAGATCTCAGCCAGGGTTAAAAATGACTAGAGCTGTGCCAGTCACTGCTAGCTGCAATACTACTTAAACATACAAAATTATGGTACTGTCTCTGAACCTCATTAAGGTTCTGGGAAACAACATATATTCAGATTCACAAAATACTTTGAGTCTGCCTACAGGAAAATAAGTGAGCTCTTGTGACAAACCAGGGATGACCAAAGACCTCCTGGAGCTTTTCTCTCCCCCATGCTTCAGGCCCAGGCAGCTCTTCCTTGTCCTTGTTGATGGATGTCTGTGTTAAGCATGAAAAGAGACCCCCTCAACAGGTCAAAAGCACCTTCAGAGAAAGCACCTTACTCCTGTGACTACCATCCCAATTTACTCCTCTCCTCATTCCTCCCCCATGCAGAAGCAGGAAACAGGTTTAGGATACAATTAACACTGATCTGTGTCTCATCTTGGTAATCATTTTTATTATTTAAATGTTTTTCTTTATAGCCAGGTTTTGAATGATCAATGAGCCCAAATGTGAGCTGTCAGCATGCTGGTCTTATGCAATGTCTGCACACAGTAGTAACCCTTTGGCTATACAGAATACATACATGCAATTAATAGGAGTATTACACTGGAAACTGAGCACAGTGACTCAACTCCTGATAAAGTGTTCATTGTTATTATTAGGACTATCCCACAATATGCCAGATGGTTTTCAAACATAATTCAGACTCAGACAGATGCCCTCCGGTGGTTCCTGTTCAGGCAATGGAAAGGTATTACTGCACCCATAGCAGAATTGAAGGTATGCCAGCATACTGAGCTTAAACTACCAACAAAGATGGAAAGAAGCTGCAAACAGAAGTGTCTGTGATGCACAAACTTGACCTGTTAAACTATGAACATGCAGGGGAAATATTTAGGGTGAAACCAGTGATAAAGTCTTAAGCCACTTCAAAAAATATAATTAAATAGCATTTGCCATTAATGATACAAGGTAATCTCCCTGCAATGAAAAAAATGTGATGTATAAGAAAGCCCAGGGAGAGAAAAAAATTCATAGTTGCCATTTGTTTTGGCAACTGTTTGACTATGAAGCTCTTTCTTTCCTAGTATAGAGAAGCAATAGTTTTCCCTGGAAGTAGAAAGCACAAGTACAAGCTTCGGAGGAGGGTGATTTGACCTTGTGAGGATCTGAGCATGACACTGAACCCAAGTCAGGTAGAAGATAAGCACAAAGATGCAAAGGAACTAGCAGAATCAAACCATGAAGCCCTGAAGCTTTAACCTAATGCAGACAAATGCACCATTTCTGCAGGACTGAGCTCTCCTATCTGTATCATTACCCCTGTTGTCAGGAACTTAATACAACATTCTTCATACTACAAATCCAGGACATTTTACTTTGCTGTCTTCACACTCCAGAGGAAAGAAAAACTCCTACTAGCTCTCTATGAAAAGCTTTCTGTGAACATCAGGCCTGAGGATGACCACTCCATACAACCTCTTCTCTTAGGTTGTGTGACTCAAGAAAAAAAGCCCCAACAACCAATTCCATGTATCACTTAAAACCAAACAACAACTTCTGGCAAAACCTTGGACAAAAGTCACAAAATGAGTATGAGGTGTGATCTGGCTACACCATGTCAGCCTGTAATTACTGAGAATGGTCATTTCTGAGCAAGCTCTTAGAAGTGTGCCTCATTCTGTTCAGCAAAAACATGAAGTATACATATAGTCATTCTACTATACTTCTGATCAGCAAGAGCATACATTATACACACCTTCCCAAAGACAAGTAAATCCTACACAGAAAGGGACTGGATACAATGAGGGAGGTGAGACATTGGCACAGGTTGCCCAGAGAAGTTGTGGATGTGGCATTCCTGTGTAAGGCCAGGTTAGACAGGGCTTTGAGCAACCTGGTCTAGCGGAAGATGTCTCTGCCCATGGCACGGGGTTGTAACTAGATGATCTTTAAGGTCCCTTTCAACCCAAACCATTCTATGGTTCTATGATACTTGTTCAGACTGAAAAAGAGATGAGACTTTTGTCTTGCTTCAAGGTAAGATACTGTCTAAAAACAAACCAAACAAAAACCCAAAACAAAATAAATCAAAATAAAAAGTCCAGAGACCATAAAAAGGAAGAAGATAAGATTAAATTCTGATCCCTAAAGCTCCCCTCCTAAATCCAGGAGCAGGAATAAGCATATGAATTTAACACCCAGAATCTACAAAAAAAATCAGGGAACACAAGGGAAACACATCTCTGGAAAATATGCCCACTTCAAGTTGCAGTACATGCACGGGGCTTGAGGACACCTATTTTTTGTACCAATGTCTTTAAAACTTACCTGGCTCACTCCTATAAATAACACAACCAAAATCAGTAGTCAGTGATGACAAAGCCACCTTTCCTGCACCTTCTTTTTGAATATTCTTTCCCTGTCAGTACAACAAGCAGCTGCTTCATTGCTCACAAAGATGTGCCAATTACTCAGATACTAACTGGCATGAGCTGCTCACCACATTTCTTCCGTATCAAACAGAATATTTTGTTTCAATAGTCACTGAACTGACACAGAAAACAGGTGACAAAATGCACCACTGAGCAATACAGTTTCAGACACAGAGGTCATAAATGAGAAAAACACTGCAGAGGGCAAATTTCCATTTCCTCTCTTCCTGTTTTTTAAAAAGTTTCTCATTATGTACATTCCTAAAAATTAATCAAGGTGAAAACTGCAAATTAATGATGATGAGTGGCAAATACAATTTAATTTGGAAGCTTTGGATGCCAAGAGAGCTGGGTCCAATTGATTTGAATTTACAGCAGGGCCATGAGTAGAAGCACTTGTAGTACTTGGGCAGTTCTCTTACAAGTATACTGCTGCAGAGGTATTGAGCACTCCCCGCTCACTTGCCAAACTCAGCCTGACAACACTCCCTCCTCAATACTTCCAACACTCCTGTTTCTTCAAGAGAATTAAAAGGTAATACTGAAAAACCTCCTGGGTCACATCAGAGCAGAGGGAGACAAACGGGTGCTTGTTCCCCATGAATATGACTCTGTCCTAGCCAGTGCTGGCTGAACTGGCCTGGGACACCCAGCTGTTGCCCACATCACACTCTCCCATTTGCAGCAGCTCTCTGTGGATCTGTGCTAAGGCTAAGCGGTCCCCACAGTCCTTATCTCTGTATATACACATATTCCTGAAATCCTCAGAAGTCCCTCATACACCCCTCTCCAGACAAGCACTTGAAAGCTCAGTTGGTATCTTGCCAGAACCAGGGCCTTGCAGCAGGAGCTGGGCACTCTGTGCTGGCTTCCACTCTGCCATGGGGCCGGAACAGGCTCTGCTGCTGTAAATTAAATCTGAGCATTTTAACACCATCCCTCCCAGGACAGGAATCCCACAGTGACTGGCACCACATGTACCCATTATAACAGGCAATGTCTTTCCCAAAGAGATTTCACTGCCAGACAAAGGAGTGGTATCTCCAGTGAGCAGTGACTGGACCTTAACTCTTCACAGCAAAATAGAAAGTCAAAACAGACGAATTCTACCTAGACAACAAATGCCACAAGAAACTACCTATAGCATATATAAGATGCTGCCTTACCCCTCTGAGGGCCCAGTACCATCTTTTTAGGTACATGCAGGACAGACAGCTATTAGTTTCAGGTGAGTTGACTGGAACTCACAATTTTTCTAAGCATCTAAAAATCTCAATTTAACCTCTGCTTGACCTGTGACAACCTCAGAGGGGAATAACTAAAAGCCATAAACAAATATGCTTTTGAAGGAAAGAAAAGTACAGACTGCCAGGCTGTCTGGCATTCAGAGAAGGCAGACATTTATATTATAAAATAATGTACTCTTGCCATTCAAAAGGGCCATCAATGTCAAAGTTTACTATCATCTAAAAGAGAAACCATTTTAGCAAACAAACCATGGTGCATGTATGTGACAAACCTAAAACAGCCCCCCCATGCCACTTGCCTGAATGAAAAAGTCACTTCTGTTGCCAAGCAAAGCCGGGTCTCAGTCTGACTTCAATGTTCCAAGGGAGGAAAATGACATTTTTTAAAAGTTGATCCTTCCAAGTAGAATCCTGAGCTGAATATACAGTACATCTTTTCCCATGAGCCATAAAGAGAATGTCCTATATTTTGACTGTTAACAAGCTTTTCTAGGAATGCAAATTTTGCTCTCAGTAGTTATACAATGGACTACAGTGTCACAAGCACCATTTGTGCTCCATTAGTCATTCTTTTATTATTTTTTTTAAACTGATATTCACAAAAGGCCTACAGTGTGTGTAGAGCACTTGCTATACAATAGGCTGATTGTTTAAAATATTTGCAAGATTCCAAGAGAAAAGACCAACGCCCAAAGACAAACCAATATGCATCATGTAATTTATAACAGCAAGGAGCCCACAGAATCATGCTCTCGTGAGTCAGCAATCCAGAAGGTAAAAACCAGGAAGCACAGGAGCTATGAGACCCCTGAACCAATACACACAGGTTCTGATCAGCACAGGAAAGATAACTACAAAATGATCTGTATTCATAAGAGGAACAAAAGGGAAGTCCAGTTTCTAACAAGCTCCCAGCTGGTATGGGATGATGCTCAGCTACAAGAGAAAAGAAGAAAAAAAAAATTCAAGAAGTTGTTAGACTTCCGCAGAGAACTGACATTTTGACTCTGCTGCACCAATTTCAGCCCATATCCAGAGAGTGCAAAGTTAGTTCCTACCTTCTGAAAACAGGCTGATAATCCAGTACTTTATTCTGATTCCAGTTCCTAATGGAAATGTTTGGATTGCAAAATCCACCCCAGCACGAGCACTTTTGCTTGCAGCATTAGGAGTTTGGGCAGGGAGTGGCAGGCAAGGCAGGCATCCCACCTTCCCCAGGTGACACATGATGGAAAGGCAGCCCTGTCCATCTGGCTCTGCCCTAGGCCTTGGGAGGAAGGTCTGACAGACCTCCTGGAGATGGTGCACACATCTGGGTCTGTGCTCCAAAGCTTAGGAGCTTCCAATCACCAGCACAGACCCTTAGCATTGAAGATAAATCAAGACTATAAGATGAAGGGAGGTTCAAAACACAACCTTGTTTACTGCCAAATTAACAAGGCTGTCTGCTAGAACAGTGCTCCCACCTCCTCTTGCCTGTGCCTTCCTACACACTGGGTTATTGCTATGCTTTTTGGCATCTCTGGTATTGTTCAGAAGAAGCTAGAGCCCTTGTTTTCAAATATCAGGTGCTACAGAGGGCAGGACTAAACTAGAAGTGAAGATCTTGCCTGCGCTGAGAAACTATTTCTAGGTCAAAAAAATACGGCTGAGGTGGAGACATTCCAGCACCTCAGGCTTCAGATGGCTGAAGCAGTGCTGCACAGGGACAGACAGAATGCCATCAGGGGGATTGCTGATTGACAAGACGTCTGGCAAGAGATCTCCTGGGCTGTGATGAACCAGCACATGTCCTGACCTGCAGCTTTCTCCCCCAGACAGCCCAGGGAATCTCCATGCTGCATGACTGCTCTGGCAAAACGGAACTTACAAATCCAACTTCTGGTGTCTCCTGATGCTACAAGAACACCCATTGTCTCCTAGCCCTGCCTGTGGAAAATGCTGATTCCAGGGCTTAGAATGTCCTGCAGCAGAGAACTAAGACACCTGGGTGGTGCTGCTATCTCCTACACCAGAACAAACTTCATTTCCCACTGCATCCCACAGGAGAAACAGCTGACAACATCTGACTCCACAAGTACTTTGTATAAAGACAAAAGCCATGATGGAAATCCTACATACAATTCAAAATCACCCTTGCAGTTAATCAATATTTATATCTACCTTATAAACATTGACACCCTTCCTTTAAAAACTTATTAAGCCAGAGAAAGACATACAAGTAAAGAACTATCAAGATTTTGATGCAAATTCAGACACTCCCATGCCGAGTTGCAAAATTTAGTCCACAAACAGAGAGCAAGGAGAAATGAAAAAAAAAAGGAAACAGAAACACAGAACATCAAATCTTTTGTTTGCTTGTTAATTTTTATTTTTATTTTTTAGGAAAAATCTATTAACTTGATCAAGGAAAGAAAAATAAACAAGAATTATATTATTAAGTACTTACCTTAGGACACAAATAAGAACTGAATAAAAAGACAGATATAACTTCTCTTTTACGATTTGTATTCTGGCAGTACCTCAATTTCTAGTTATGCACTAAGAACCAGTTGTGTTTAGATTAACCAAATATACGTGTACTTCTCCCAGTTCATGTGCTTAGTTTTTCTTTAGCTTCCTTCCTATGTCCCTATTTAAGAAACACCTTAGTTAGAACGTAACACATTGTTAAACTTTCTGATTTTCTTTAAAACACAGACCACACAACCCCCTCATTCCAACAAACCTAACACCCACAAGAATTAAAAACACCAGCCATTTACTAATCAGTGACATTACTTGTTCCATCCCAGGAAAAATCAAAAGAAGGAGGAAAGGATGTATAAATATAGCCAATGTGAAGAGTCTTGTATCACCTCGGAAAACTGTAACACCTTGCTAAGCTTTCACAGACTCCACACAGCCATGTGCTCTGCCACATTCAGCTCAGAAAAAAAGACTGGGAACACCTTTATTCTGTTGACAGTTCAGCCCCTGCATGAAATTGGTCCCTAGCAAAATCTCAATGCTCAAGTCAGACAATATTCAATTCAATTCAAGTCAGACAATTCAATATTTAGGGGCTTTATTTCCTGAAATTCCACCTAGGCCAACAGAAGATGTTTCCAGAAACACAGAGCACTTGTGTGAGAAGTGAAGACTGAGAAGAGATCTCATCAGTATCTCCAAGGTGGGTGGCGAGAGGATGGTGCCAGACTCATTTTGGTAGTGCCAAGCAACACAATGAGGAGTAATGGCCATAAACCAAAACACAAGAAGCTCCACCTCAACATGAGGAAGAACTTCTAGAGTATATGTTGAAAACAAAGATCTTTCAAATTCTTCTGCCTTGCAGTGAAATGAGGAATACAAACTATGCAAGATGATCTGAGGATTTTCTGCTCACCAGTCCTCATTCATCTGAAATGAGGGCTAATCTAAGATCACCCACAGCCACTTCCTCCTGCCACCTCTGCTTCCTCAAGCAGAAATCAATGTATGTGAAAAACCAAGTAACTCAAAAAGGAGTAGGATCAATGAGGTCAGAATGGTTTGCCTCTGGCTGGTAGATAACATGGGTGTGTTTGCTTCTACTTAGCCAAGGGAAACCCAGGTAATGGATTTCAGACAACTATTCAGCCTTCCCTTATCTTTGTTCTACTGAATTACTTGTGGCATGTATTTATTCTGCTGAGGGTAGAGAGGTTTTAGATACCTACTTCCCATGGAGATATAGCAATCTGAACCAGATCCTACCCTGGTTTCCTGAAGATCAGTATCTTCTGGCAGAGTAGTTTGTATTTGCTGTGTGTTTAACTGAGCATGGCCTTTGGCAGACACCAGAGAAAGTAAAGGGAAAGAAGGAAACGAAAAATTAGTGTATTTCTCCAGCTTGAGAGAAGCCTTGTCCAAAACAATCTGCACATATTCATGATATCTTTCTCATCTAGGTATTCCCTTGTGTTGAAAATCAAACAAACTTTTTCTGTAAAGGAAGAACTGCTGTGCCCTCTATTCCTATATCCATTTTTGCTTAAATGCAAAACTTGTCACAAGTTGTTATTTTCACTTCTCTGTCAAACATGGCTAAAACTGTCCAAATGTTAGAAAAATTATCAGTGGACAAACTAGACAGATATATACACATACATGGAGAAATGGGGCTTAGAAAACCAGACTACAAATCTCTGCTCTCTTCTCAGTTACAAATATATTTAGTTAACATGTAAAAATGAGGAATGCTGTGAGTTAAGAAATAGCTCCTTCCTTTTTTGGAGTTGAGAACAACCCAAATTCAATGCTCTCTTTGCCCTTACCACAGTGATGGGGAGGGAGTTCTGTGTAGGTGGTCACATCTGAATTACTCACTTGTAGGCTCTACTTAAGAGTCACTGTGGAGAAACTGAGATGACTCATCATCTTCAAAATTGATTCTTTCTCATTGTCTACAAAAATAAAAACCACCAACCCAGAGACTACCAGAACCTGGATCGATCCAATCAGATGAGAAAAATCTCATGCAGGATGCCTGTATTTTTCTGTATGAAAGGTGGAAGCAGAAAGTGCAATCATAATGTGTAATCCAGAATCAGAATATGTTTTAACAAAAAAGGGTGAACTCTGTCTTTCCATGGTGCTGGAGACAGCAGTGATCACCAGAACCTGTACCCAAACAGGTGGGAATACTGAAGGCCCAAGACTGCTCTCCTAGCACAAATCCTGAACACATCCACCAACAGTCCCCCCACACCTTCCTTCTCACACCCCAGTGTTTAATGACTACTCTGTTAAGCATGTTGCTTTACCTTTGAGGAAAAAGATTTGGGAAGTACTCCCTCATAAGGTGTGGGGGTTCATTTTCAGTATGGGAGTGAGATATCAATTCTAAGACTGGAAGACATAGCTTGAATTTTCAAGAACAGTCTACTCCAAAAGTCAACTTGGGTAAAGTATGAGCAGAAGATCCCACATTTTTCATTTCCTTTCAGAGAGATTCTACTTACAAGCGATATGATGATCTATTTTGATTTGTTAAAGGTATCCACTTGCTGGTTAAATCAACTAATTTTGGCAGTCGTCCTTCAGCAGTTCATCTCTGGTCCTACAGGTCCCAGTGACCTGCTCTTACCTTCAGCATCTGCTCTCCTCAGCAGGCAGACAGGCCCTTCCATCTCACAACTGCACCAAACTCATTCCCAGCCTCCAGCCCTTTCCTGGGCAGATTTAGCTGAACCTGTTCATGAAGGCAATCCTACTACCAATGTGTGCAATCTTTTCCTTTGAGAAGACCGCTGAGCAGTGATATCACCTGAAGTCAACAATAGGATTTATTAAAACAGCAATAAAAACAGCACAAATGCTTTATTTTCACTAAAGGCAGAAGGGACAAATGAGGCTGTGGTTCAGCTCAGTAATCCATGTATCAGTTCATTTTGTACTGGGGTAAAAACACAACAAACACTTTGATCACAAAACACCAAGCAATGATCAGAGAGATATTCACTCCAGCAATTATATTTTGTACAGAAAAAAATAGTTGGGTTAACCTTTAGCCCTGTCATTCAGTACTGCCACTGCTCTTCACTTTGCAAGCTTTGCAGTGAACTTTCAAGGCCTCGGGAGGTGTCACTTTTGCTGTGCCTTAACTTTCCTCAGCCTGCTTGTAGCTTTGGTTTAACTGGTTTAGGTGTGACTACAATTTCTGTAACTGGTTAGGTATATATATCCCCTCTGTTTTATTTTTGTTTGTGTGTTGTACTACCACACTTTTGCACAGAGAGCATAAAAAGCAGCTTTTTATATAGACTATTATATAAAAGACGATAGACTTTTTATATAGACTATTTACCACTAATGTAGTACCTTTGTAGAGAGAAATACAACAGCCTGGTACCACAGCAGAGGACTGGAGAAGTGGAGACATAGGATGTAGAGGCACAGGATGAGAAACAGGGCACAGGTTTGGCACCTGAGACCATGCTATAAACAAATCACCAATGGTCAACCAAAGAAATGCAGACCTGGAGCTGGACAAGACTGGCTTCAGAGATAAGAGAGAGAACAAAGAAATTGTATCTAATACAATTTACCCATAAAAGCAACTATATATAGCAAAAACTCTGATGCAATGTGGAACTGCAGACCAATGACAAAAAAAACAGGTGTAAAATGCTAACATGCTAAAATGACCCCAGGTGGATCCTATAGTAAAAAAAGAAAGAAAGAAATCAACATGATGAACCTCATACTTCTCCCAGGAAAGGACTCGATATGCTGACAATTTGCTCTAACACCCAGTACTACCAGAATAAAATCAGCAACCTTGGAACCCAGAGGAGCAGAAGAGGGATAGAAACCAAGAACTGAAAGTACAACACTTTTAACTGCATTATTATTCTTTATTATTCTGTAATAATTACATCTGGATTAATTGCAATTAGGCTTCCAAAATTCAGTTATGCTAAGAATAACTTATTTGCTACATAAAAATGTGCTGCCTTTTTGGCCGTGAACAAGGTTTTGAGGGTAACACTTTGTCTGGACATGCAGTCTCCACATCACAGTAAATAAATCCAGACAAAAATGTTGTTTTATTCTAAACAGGTGTTGCCAGTCTTCCCAGAAGAAAGAAAAAGAACGCCATAAACTCCTGTTTTTCCAAATAGTTCAGCAGAAATATGATCATATACCCACACCTGACTCAGATCAAATTTGAATCATTGGGTGACCCAGCATTAATGATTCTGGAGCTATGGCCAGAAGACTACAGAAGCCAGATCTGTAACGTGGGAGCATTTGTACAGAGCTAACAAAATTACTAGAAAATCACCTTGAAGGGGTAATGGACTCAAAAACTGCTAACACTTTCTCTTCATCAAATATATCAGGGTTTGGAAAGCAATGGCAAAAAATTCACATAGCAGAGAAGCAAGAGACAAACAAAAAATAGCGCTACCTTGAAATCACTGGAAAATTACTGAGTGAGAACATTCTCTGGCAAAAGTAACTACAGATGGTAGGAAAGAGAAAAGCAAATACTTGAAAAGTTCCATTGATTTTTTTGTTGTTGTTTCACTGATTTTTTTTTTTCTTCAATTAGCTCCCAGTTACTGGGGCAATAAAAAAGCCAGATGTTATTTCAGCTAAAAATGAAGATGGAGTAATTACCATGACAGTGTCTCTCCTGTATTCTCGCTTCCCTGGGTTATCCCAGACATCTCAACAAACCAAGCACTTAATGCTCTTCTTGTCACACTGTTCCCTCATGGTGGACTGGGCTTCCCATGGACAAATAAAAAGACTTTTTCATGTGCTGTATTACAACTACACTTGTACTATAACACCAATATATCAAGGTGACCTCTGGACTATTTCCTTCATTTCTAATGAAGGCCTGCTGTTTGTTTTCCTTGACTAAGCTTTCTGGTAACACAGAATATCCTGAACTGGAAGGGACCCACAAGGATCACTGAGTCCAACTCCTGAGTCAACAAAAGCCCTTTGGTGTATGGATCAGGTCTCTTTTTACACTGCTGATACCCTCAGAACCGAAAAACCAGTAACAGTAAAGCAGGTCATCAGGAAAAGATTAATGATAAAGAAGATGTGGACAATCGATCTGCTGAGCCATCAAAGAGGTATTATGACCTTTCCAAATGCAGTTCTTGCCTGTACACATGAGGTGTAAAGAATTAGCAACGGAAGTAAGATGATAAACATCTGAAATAGGTAACAAAATATGTTTGAGACAGGTGTTAACCTATCAGGAGTACAATCATGCAACAGATAGGAATTGAGTAATTTGACACTGTCAGGTCATCCACAATCTTAAAATTCAGGTTCTGTAATTGCAGCCATGCTGTAAATAGCCTGTAGTTAAGGAACTACGTGCACAACCCAGAGCTGTCTAGCAAACAGACTGCAAGTCCACACAGCATTACCATCTCTCTTCAGAGAAGGCAGTGCTTGATGGGACCCAAGAGAGTCGTGTTCTGAGCCTAGCTTCACTCTTTGCCAGTTGTCAGATCTTGCCTCATGTCTCCACTGCACTTTCCCATCTCATCCTTAGACTTCCTCACGCTGTGCCCTATCTGTCAGCAAGGAGTCTCAGTACTCAAATGCACTTCCAAGAGCTTAGTAAAATTACCCACCAGGCATTATAAAAATAGAGTAGTCCTGGCTTAGGCACAATTAAATAGCTGGTCCCCATCTCTTCAACACAGAAAGTGTCACCATCTGTACAGCATCTAGAACTACAATATTGCAAGTTCCTGTGAGGCTTTTAAACACCACTGTAACCTTAATTACAATACAGTGAACAGGTGAGTGTCAATTGTATTTTATATTCTCAAATGGAAAATATGCTTAAACACAAATATTTTGTCATCAATAAAAAGCATTTTATTGAATAGTCAGAATCTGGGACCAAGAGATGTGCATGTGCCTGATAGAGGAAAACTTTTAAGCTGAAGGTCTCACACCTGGAGACCAGCAGAAATTGTTTCTGCTGAATGCAGGAGCAGAAATGTGCATGGCAAAGATTGTTAGTAAAAATAATTTGTGAATCTTTTAGAGGCAATGGTTCCTCTTCACTGCTATGAATTAAAAGCTCTAAAGTCTTTTTCTACTAAATGTTATTTTCATTATTTTCTGCCCCAAACCCTTAGACTATTAAGAAGATCCTCATTTTGCAAATCTATATGCAGGCAGAACTGCTATTTAACTTCACAATACACAGTACACCAGAAAAAAACACCCCTGCCTCAGAATGGACTTCAGTTGCAAGTAAGCGTTAGAAATTATCACTCATTTATTAAAATCAATGATAATGAATCCATCTGGAGTCGCTAATTGGTTGTAGGCATAGTGTCAAGTTCCTGAGAAGCAAAACCAGTTCATTATTAACACTCAGCCAGCAATGTACTTGTTTTTAATGGTGACAACTCTTGAGAAATCTTGCTTTGCACTTACAAGAAATCAAACGCAAGAAATGCTCTCAAAGCCCACGAGGAAAATGTCAACTACTCGCATTTCACCCAACACCAGAACTGGCAGAAATCTTCCCTTTCAAACTCTAACTTCAATGACTCATCACAAAACAACTCAATCAGCAAAGCTCATACATCTGGTAGCAATGTGGTGCTACAGCTGAACCTCTCCTCAGCAACAGCTCACAGACCCAACTCCTTCCAGCATCACTCCCACCCATAGGGAAAGAATTCCTTCAACATAGCCTTAAATCAGACCAGGTATTGACAGGGTCTTATTTGAGACAAGGGGGAAGTTCATACCTCATGGAGTTACTGGTTCAACAGACCTTGCTGCACTGATTTACACCGAGTTTATGTTTTCAGACTTATCCCTGCAAACATGAAGACAAGGAGCATGATTGCTCTCATATGCTTCAGTAAAAGTGCAGTACACAAGATCCATCGTGTCTGCAGACCTCTGTGGATGATAAACACCAGAACAAAGGTGATAACAAGCAACCAAGAAAGCAGTAACATCAAGCATTGCTACAGTCACGCTGGGGGGAAACATCTACCCACTGCCTTACCCTTCTCTCATTTTATACTGATGTTGAAATACCACTGATATCTCCTATAGCAGTTTTTTTACAGTACAATCACCTCCACACTTTTGCACAGGCAATACAAATTTATCTTCAGCAGACCTAACAGAAAGCCTCTTAGATATCTTACTGGACCACTGTTCAGACTGAACTGTGATATGCTTTTCCTGAGAAATACAGAGAGATGTATGCTCACTCAGAAACTACAGAACATAATCACATAGACTGCATGAACAAAATGCCTAATCACTTCTCATGGAAAGTAAATATATGAAGTTGGCCACCACTTTTTTTCCCTGAAGTCATGTGTTCTGCTAAAGTGATACACAACTCTATCAAGCTTTCCTTTCACAAAAGGAAAATATCATTGTAGAATTTTGTTGGCTGCTCCTTTGAATTCCAGAGGTCAAAAGGTCTCTATGCAACCTCAAATCTGCAAAAACAACACAACAAATCCACCCACAAATTCATTTTAAGAATGGTCTTGGAAGAAATCTGAATAACCACCACAGCTGAACTGTGTTTATCACTCACTCACCTAGGATCCTCAGGCCATTCTAGAGATATAAAAGCAGTCCATAGCATTGAGAAAAGCTCACTCTTCTGGATATAACCATACTGTAGCTCATCAGACGTTTGAATCAGTGTTTTACCTCACTCCTTCTTCTGTCTCACGGGTTGTTCCCGGACAGACACTGCAGGCACACAAGCACTTCTTGCAAGCTCTTTATGAGTAACTGGCTCATGGTCATGTGTCTTCCATGGGAACAGGATGGAAGGGTCCATCCTAAGTACTGACCTTTGGAAACCACAGAGAGCTGCAGAACCCGGTGCTGCGCCACACAAAGCCAGCCCTGGGTGAGACAGCTGAGACTTGAAAAGCAGAACAGCTGCTTCAGCACAACTATGAGGGCAGCTGAGTTAATGAGCTGTGACCTGCTCATCTGAAACTAACTCGGTATTTTCACAGGGAGCTGGCGATTTTTTACCCTGTACAAACAACTACACTGTAAGTCTCGTTATGAGTTTTTCAGATGTTTTTCTAGTTGGGACAGAAAGTAGGTAACATTTGTTTAATTATTCCTACATCTTCCTCAATGACCATAAGTATTGCACATTACTAGGTTCTACTAAAATATCAAAGCAACTTTCACTGTCAAATGCCCTGATTGCTATATCTCATGTGCTTTATTAAAAGACAAACCTATAATGCTCTTCAAGACACCTATTCAAATGTGAGCAGCCTTATGTATAAGTAAACTCTATCAAGCATGTCTACTTGAGGATCTAGATCTTAAGTACCTCAAGAAATAGTAACACTTCCAACCAGGAGCTGAGAGAATCCAAAGATTGAACTGCTGTATGTATTTCACATTATCACCCTTCCAAGTCTTCTAAATCTTGCATAAAACAATTCAGTAACTACAACTCAGTAAGGCTTCACATGACTAGGTAATGGTGATTCTGGGATGAGTGACCTCTGAGTAATTTTTTGGTTTTGTTCCTTTTAAATAAAATGGATTATCAAAACTGATGACAGCATCCTCATGATTCATTGTGTTCCTCGTATCATCCCCAAAGCTAACTTCTTCTTTTCAAACAAAATCATTTGGTGAAAATGTGTCATATGTTACAATTCAAAGCTGGTCTAGCTGTTAGATCACAATCACAGAGATTAAAATAAGTATATTTCAATGCATACATATAGTCTTCAATTAGCTTCAGAGAATTATTCTGATGTATAAAATCAAATGGCAGTACAGCTTTAATGAAAAAAAAACCTTATGATAATCAATCTACTCTCCAATTCATAGACAATTATTTATTTGTGCATACACATCACTCGACTGGCAATGGAAGCTGATAATAAAAATTCTGAAGGTCACCAGGCATCTCTAATTACAAGACTCTAGTTTTATTTTCTTGTAATTTTGCCCTAACCTTGAACCATTTCAACTAAAAATTTTCACAGAATACACCAACTCAGGGTGAAGGTATTTTTATTAATAATTACAGGTTAAAAACATTAATCTATTTCAAATACCTATATTTTGTTTGGAGTAGATTAAACCCTCCCAACTGGCTAGCTTTCTTCTATGGGTTCTAGATGTTCAAGCAGAGACCTGAGGTTCTGAAAACTTTTGAATAAGCTTTTTTTACATCCCAAGGAATCTGTTAGAGTCTGGGCCTTTCCAGGGCTTGGAGGACACAGCCTTGTGCATGCTCAACAGAAACAGATTTATCATCTCAATTTCCCCACGGTTCCATTTGTGCAGGGCATGCTGCCGAGAGGCTGAACAGGAGCTTCCTTGTAGCCACTGGCTCTTCTGAGTTAAGCTCTCTTTAGTGTCCACAGGCCTCTTACAGTGAGTGACCTCCAGATGGGTCCAAGTTGCCTGAGCTGATGCAGAGATAAAAAGAAGAATATATTGGGTCAGTCAGGTAAGGGGGAAAGAAGCCTGCAGGCATCTGGCAGGGCAGTGGTAGAACTGCACAAGGAAACCAGTACAGAGAGCAGGGGAACAGAAGAATTTGATGAAGAAGGGTGATATGAAGGTCAGGAGTCACGAGGGACTCAAGAATGAAGAAACCCGAGTGCAAACTGGGCACTGCCTGTCTGAGGAGCAGCTGGGTAACAGCCAAGCATGGGAGTTTTGAGATGCTGGCAACAAAGTGGCCACTGGCATCCTGAGCTCTAAGAACAGAGGCAGAGACAGGATTTCCAGGGAAGGATCCTCCTCTACTCAGCTTTCAGTAGAGCATTTCTGGAATACTGCCTCCAGGTATTAGTCCCACAGTGCAGGAAAGTCACTAGGGAGCTAGAGGGAGTACAGGGAAGCACCACTGGGATAGCAGGGCTGGAGCACCTGCATGTATAGAGAGACTGCTTTGGGGGACCAAAAATGCAGCCCCAGTGCCAGTGGAAGATACAAAGGAGATGCTGATGGACTGTCCAGAGAGGCTGTATGCACTTCATCTTTGTAGGTTTTCAAGACCAAACTGGGTAAAAGCCAGAAGTAGCCTGATCTGATCTTAAAGCTGTCTCTGGTATGAGCAGGAGGCTGGACTCAGGGATGCTGAGATCTCTTCAGCCTGAGTTATCCTGTGATCCTACAAATTGGGCATGGCAAGGGCAGCCAGAACAGGACAAAACAACCTTCATCAGCCATCAGGATATCGTGCTCCCGGGCTCCATCACAACAGCCACCAGCCCTATCAGCCTCTCAGTGCCTGCCCTTGCTGCCCTACCGCAATCTTCTCCATCAAACACAAGGCCCAAGCAGGATGTGCTTTACAGTCAGTAAATTCAAATTTCACTGGTAGCTCATGGAAGAACACAAAAGCCTCCTTTCAGCTTCCGTGGCTTAAGGACCTTGAATATTACCCACGCGGGTAATAAGCCAAAAGCCATTCAGAAACGCAAAGTCAGGCTCTCAGAAAAACCCATGATGGCAAAACCACAGAGGCTCAACACGCCGCGGGAAATTTGCTCCCAAGAGGACGAGGCCTGGCGTGGGCACGGCAGTGTGCTGAGAGGCAGCTCCCGAGCGGGTGCCGAGCCTGCCCTTCCAGCAGCGCTCACCTGTGCTGCCCATCTCCCAGATCCCTCCCCCGCAGGTACCAAGGGCAGAGCACTGCTCTGCCTGTGCAGGGATTTACCGAGAGCCTGGCGGAGGCAGCATCTCCTGCTCTGTTTAAAGGCCTGGAAGAGAGATTGGCCGTGCCGCAGCCCAGCGGAGCCCACGCCTGCCTTCCCGCTCCGTCACCCCACGGCCAGCCCCAGAGCAGGGACACCCCAGCAGCAGGGACCCGACCCGGGGAAACGCAGGAGCCTCCTGCCCACGGAGGGAGCAAACAGCACCAGCTCCATCCCTTCGGTTCCTTTCCCCTGGCGGCCCCTCCCCGCTCCCTCCCTCAGCCCCCACGCCCGCGGTGGTCCCCGGCCGCCGAGCCCCGAGGCGGGGGCGATGGCTCTGCGGCGGGCGGTACCTGGACAGGGAATCGCCGCTGGGCGGCCTCGCCGCCGCCGCCCGCCCGGCGCCGAGGCTCTCGCAGCTGGAGCTCCCCTCCATGCCGGGCGGCCCCGCGGCGGGCGATGCCCCCGCGTCCCTCAGCCCCGCGGCCGGCGCCCGGCGGGGCGGGAAGCGGCCATGCTGGCCCGGCGTGCCGCGCGGGGGGCGGGCCGAGGCGGGGCGCTGAGGGGGCCGAGCCGCCGCGGGCTGCGGGCAGCGGCGATGCCGCCCGCCGGGCCGGCCCTCAGGTGTATGGTGAGGGTGCAGAGTGGCCGCGAGCACCCTTTTTGTCCTCTTGAGAACCGAGGGAAGGTGGCAGCTGCCATGTTCCATCCCCCGAGCACGGTGGCCGTTCCTAAGGGCAAAGAAGTGGTCCCTCTCAAGCATCCCTCTTGAAGTCAGCTCATCTGCGTTAGGCTTTCCTGCTGGGTTGTGCAGCCACGGTTAAAAGAGCTGTGCTCCTCGCGTTTGTAATTGCCCCTATCTGTTCTAGAATCCTCACTGAGTCTATCCCTCAAGGGGTGAAGCAGGGCTGTGGAAGGTGGCAGGTCACAATCACACGATTCCCCTGGCACGGATCCTTGTGAAGTTACGCCATGGAAAGTGCAATGCGTCCATGGCGATCTGTGTCCGGAAGGCTTTGCAGGCACAGTTCCGTACCAAGTGTTCTCCAGAAAGAGCCGTGGTATGCCCAGTTCCTTGAAGCAATCGAAGAGCGAGAGAAAAGCTCTTGGCATTGCTTACGAAGACCGAGGGACTGCATCTTAAGCATCTTAAGACTGCATCATCTCCCATATCAAGGATGCAGATGTCTTTCAAATGTCTGTCTGTTGTGGCAAGAATCTCACGAGGCAAAAAGAACGAACCACTGGGGATGTGTTAGGAGGCTGGTGGGTTTCCAGAAAGGCTTGCTTGTTGGTAAAGAGCATCTGATGTTAGGAGCATCCATCCAGATGGACCTTCCTGTTTAAATACTACCTCAAAACAGGATAAACGCTGTATCTTCTACACATTTGTGAACTGTGTGGCTGTAGAATGATTACTGAAACATCATCCCTCTTCATGCTCCAAGGAGTAAATTAGCTGATGTGTTTCTCTCTGTTGTTTCCCATTTTTGTTCTTGTTGTCAGAAGTCATGCAGGATGCTGAAGCAGGTTCGTAGCATCCTCACCTTAGACTGCATGATCTAGCTGTGAAACTGCCTCTGTTGATTTTTCCTTTAGTCTCTATCAGCTGCTGTTGAGCAAGGTTGATGTGAGATGGTTTTGAAGCTGCTTTAAACTTGAAAATGCAGTTTAGTTGAAGCAGGGTTTATTTTTGTATTTTTCATTTGATCTTCTGAGCAAAAAGTTACCAAATTGGCAAATGAGTTTTGGGGGAGGGAAGGTTTCAGCCTAGAAAATTGAGTTCATGGAGGCTTTTCTAAAATGAAAACTCTGTTTTATGGTTAAAAGTGAGATCTTTGTTTGAACAATAAGCTAATTGCTAGTGGTTTATTGCAGCATTAAAATCCAAACAAAATGCCTCGACATCATTACAATTGAAAAATCCATAGACCTGTGCTGATTTTGTTCCAGCTATAAAATTATTTTAAAGGTTCGTATTTTTTCCTCCCCTCTGGTTCGGGGCAATGAACGTTTTAGAAGCACCATTTATTAATAAAAACCGAGGTATGAATGGCACACTGTCTCTCTGCCTCTTCTGTTTAGCTTTCCACCCACACGTGTGTCCGGCGAGCAGATGGTTCCTCTGTGGGGACATGCGGGCAGGGGGTGCTGTGGCAGCAGTACCTCAGCATCTTTGCTGAGCAGTCAGTCAGCTCCTGGTAGCCCTTTCCCACTGGTGAGCTCTCTTCCCAGCCTTTCCGGGGATGGAGTTCCTGGCGGTAGTAACCCTTGGGAGAGGTCAGCGCTGTAGAACTAGCACAAAGCAGTGCATGTGTCCCTTTCAAATCTTATCAAATAGCCTTGTGGTGAGTTGGTATTACCTCTATTCCCTCTGCTAAGCTTAGTTTGATAGAGGTGCAGTTGTTTAAAAAAAGTCAAGTAGGAATAAAAACAATATATAAACCTCCATTGCTATGTGAAAGTATTAGAGTGCCTTCCTTTCTTCCTAATTTGCTATTGATGTGGCATCTCTAAGTAGTTTATTGATGAAGTGCTCTATTTGCTTTTCACTGCCCTGTTTTGTTCTTGGCCTTATCCCCAGGGCCTGTGAAACCCTTTAGAAATTCCCACTGGTGCTTTGTAAATGAGAACAAAGCTAATCACCTCCTGCATCTCTCCTGCTGCTGAAAGGAACTAGCAGTCTGCTCAGCGAGTCTTTCTGCTCAACAATAGCACATTTTCAAAGTCAGTCAGAATATTCTCTCTGTGAAGTGCATTTCCTCAGGGCTCTTAAAAGTGATGGAGAATTAAATAAAGGCCTGACATAACCAAAACCAATTAAAGACAATTCACAAGACTGTTGTATAACTGATGCAAAATAAGTGTCGTTCAGTCTGTTAACCTACTTCTGCTTGCCACATCCCCTACCATTATCTTACAAGTATCATCTTTTTTTTTTTCTTTCCTTCTTTTGTTTTTTTTAATGGGGGAATGTTCTGTCATTTTGTGATTTCAACACAGGAAACGGTAAAATAAAATTAACATAATGGATAAGTAATAGAATTATCTGTGTTCATCTTTAATGCCATTTGGCTGACACAGCTGAGTGATATCTGAAAGAGGGAATGAGAAGGAACTTCCTTGAATCAAAGGTGTAAAAGATTAATTCCAAGTAAAAGACAAGCAGACATCCTCCTATACTTCCTGAAATTGTATGTGGTTGTAGCATTTACAAAGTATAAAATACATAGCCCCAGGCTTTCTTAGGTGTTTAGAGGCTGTCAAAGCTGTGGTGAACTCGGCACAAAGAGGATAATTTTATGTACCATGTAAAACATGCTTAAGTGAGGGGAAGTAAGACTTTTGCTTCAGTCCTTCTGGGTGAAAGTGAGATACTATTTTGTATCCATTGTATTTAAACTATGTGTCTGTTGAATTAAGGGCTTTCTAGCTCTGTATGTATGTGTGGTCCCTACATCTGCTATATCAATGTGCCAGATGTTATGAATCCAGATGTTCTCATTCCTGGATTAGCTCCTCAGCTTTGCTGCTGCACAGCAAAACACAGGTCTGTTGTGTCTGACACTGTGAGCATGGGGTTCATCAAAGCCAGGGACAGTCACACATCCTGGACATCCTGGCACAACCTTTTGCAGGGGTCTCGTGAGGATGTTTGGCCATGGTCTGTGACTGCTTGACTAAATGTCCCGGGGGAAAAGGAGGAATCATGCTTTACAGTGGTCAAAGGGTAGACCTTGAAGCAGGATTGTGTACTCAAATGATCTACTCTGAGAAAGCTTGCTCCCTTGCTGCAGTCTTTGTCATAACCTGTCCTTACATGGTACAGCTCATCAGACATTCCCCTCCCTCCCCCTCTTCCCATCACACAAGATATCCCATGGTTGAAAGGCCTATAAATAACAAGGGAGTCAGAGCCCTAATTCCTTCTGAAAATGGTCGCCTTGTTCCTTTTGCTCTAATTCCAACATTAAAATCTTATCCATCCTAAAACTAGCTCTCTTTGCTGCAGCTCTATGGATTTCCCTTATTTTTGTCACTATACTCATATATTCCTGTGCCCTCTTAGACAACACGTTAAATGGTTCATGGCAAAGGCAGCTTCACACACTGTGCCTTCTCTAGTCTAGTCCCCATCAATGAGTCCAAAAAATTTGCAGCATGATTCAGTCCCATAATTGTTCTGAAAACCACACAGCCAGAGACACCCTTGTCTCTCTTTGATTCACTAAAATGGTTCTGAGATTTATTACATTTTCTTGTCTTCTTCATCTACAGCTTAAGGGCAGCGGGCAGCCAATAAAAGATTCTCAGTGTCTTGGGAAGGGTGGATTGTCACTGGTGAGATCCCACTGGATTGTATGATCATCAAATCACACTGGAGGTGGCATGTGTTCCTTTTGTCAAGCCCCATCAGCTGATAAAGTATGAGGTCAGAAACAGCAAGAGCTTTGGCACAGGCAGAGAGGTTGATGAAAAACAACTCACTGTGGCTGTGATTTGGAGCTAGAGCTGCTTGTGGTTGCAAGAACATCTGTTACAAGATGGTCATAGGGTACATGCACAGATTTAGTCCTGCTGATGCATAATGCCTGTGCTGTTGAAGTTGGAAACTAGTCAAAACAAAGAGAGGGACTTAGGACTTACAGCTACACTGAAATTGTCACTGTGCCTCCAAAGTTACTATACTTTGGGTTAACCTGATCAGAGTGGTCACCTCAGCTCACCCACAGTGTGGTTCTGTACTGGCTATGATGACACCCCAACACTGCTTTTGCCTTGCACCCCCTCTGTGTTTGACAGAAGCAGAAGCTAATGATCAATGACCCTTTAACAGGTTTTTTGGTCACTTGTTTTTTATTTTTTATGCAGTCGTGCATGTATTGGTGCAAGGTGCTGCACACATGGGGCTCTGGACTCAGCCTGCGCCTAATCCTGTACACTATAGCTTGTTACCTGTTTGTGAAGCACTTCTGATGGGCACACTGTTTTGTTCTTCCTGCTGCTCTGTCTGTGTACTGCTTTCTTGTCCTCACTCCCAACACCAGCTCGTGGCTGCCCACAGAACAGTCAGGCATTAAATATGCCTGAGGCTAATGGGTACATCAGGTTCCATCCGCGTGTGCTCAGTGTGCACAGTCCGCTGGAATCATGCAATTAATTTGGATTTTAATTGCCTGATGCTTTAAATTCTCGATGGCCTTTGCATTATTGCAGTGCTCCATAGCCCGGGTTTGCTTACAGCTACGTGATGGTAGCCCAGGCACAGTCCAAGGCACAGATAGCAGTGCTGAGCACACTGAGGGCTGCAGGCACCTGGAGAGCTGCAGGCCTCAGGCTCGAGGGGCAGGACTTCCACTGCATGCTGCAGAACACACAGATCAATTTTTTGTGTCAATTCAAGTAGAGCATCTTTTCTCCTGAATGACTAAATACATCACAGCAGCTGTCTGGCTCTCTACAGGTTTGGGCTGTTGCACTCCTTGCATCTCTGTAATGGTCTTCAATCTGGCAAACATGAATTAAGAAAGAATTACTCACAGGAGTTAAATTTGAAAATTCTGATGCTTGTTAAACCACTACTGCTGGAAAGAAATGCATTTCCAGAAGTTGTAGGGTGATCAGGCAGGAAGGAAGGATGTGGAGGTAACAACTGGTTTGGTACTGTCATACATTAGGAGGGTGCCTGAAGTCTCAGCACTTGCAGTCTCTGAGATGGGAAAAGGTGTTTTTATGGAGGAGAAAAGTCTCTTAGATCTCAAATTTGTGTTTTACAGTCCTGATTCATGCACCAATTTTCAAGTAAACATTCATTTTAAATTAAGTAATTTTATGTCTACATTGTCTGAAATACTACTGTCTATATTGCCTATGTGCACACAGACTCCTTAAAGTGAGATTTTAATCTGCAGCTGCTATGTTTGATAGCTACAATTAGGGAAATGGTTAAGAATACTTGATTTTATTGCATTGATACTTCCTTTTCTGTTAAGGAAGATGCCCATTTGTGGTAGTGTTTTAATGAAACACAATAAAATGCTGATGGTAAGATCTAGAGATGATATTAAAAATGAGAAGGACACTTCTAGAATATAAAACACAGTAAAAATTAATTCCTTTTGTTTTCCCTTTTATTTGTCTTGATGGCTCAAATTTCCATGTGGAAGGCTCATACTTTCTTTTAAAAGCAACAAGGTGTTATGCTCTAGTGATGAAAGGGCTGGGGAGTTGCAAGCTTAACAGTGAGTGCAATAAAAAGGAAGTATTTGAGAGTGATTGTCTGCTCTGTGTAAGTTACCTGTCTGCAGTGTGTGAGCTGTAGAAAATGTTCAGGAAGCTACTGAAGACACATTCAGCCCATGGATACAATGAGGGAAGAAGCTTATTGCTATTTGCAATAGAACTAAAATTTGGGAAAGGCAGATCACAGGGCTTTAATGGGTCTGGAGGAGAACCAGGCTGAGTATTGCAGGGATGAGGCAAGACTGCTCCAGAAGGAACTGGTTCTGGTGTAGGCAGAAGCAAATTTGCTCCACCTGGCTCCATGGCCTGCATCCCTGTGACCACTTTTTATTTAGCAATGTGGACCTACCCATGGAGTTGTTTCTCACTGACTCTGGGACCATTGCACACTCAGTATGAGGATGCTGGGCAATGCTTCTAGGAGCACCAGGCAGTTGGAACGGGGAGTGTGTGCTTCTCCCAAGAAGGTGGTAGTGGGTGGCTAGCCAGGGAAGTGCACAACTGCAGGAGCCTGCAGCGTCCTACAAGTGGTCTCAGACTCTAGTTTTGACATGAGCTGAAAGCACTAGTTGCTGTTTTTGTTTTCCTAGGCATGAACAGCTCTGCCCTCCTCTTGAACTTGGCTTTAGATCATGAAAGGAGCAGACAGCTTTTATCCATTCTGCCACTTGTTTGACTGATGTCTGTACAACACATCAATCTGTGTTGCATTCATTACAGTAACGTATGAAAGAAATATTTAGGATGCAATGCCACCTGTACCAAAAGTTAGGAAATGCCTGGTTCTCAAATTTCCCAGTATAACCTAAAGGGATCCTACTCAGACGTCTCATCTCAGTGCTGGATGCAGGGAAGGTTCAGGACAAAGAGCATAAAGGAACTGTGCAATTAGAAACAAGTTTTATGTTTGCACATAAGCGCAGGCTTTACAAGCAACACCAAATATGCCTCTTCTGATCATAGTTCAGCATCTGCATATCAACTGCTTTTACCCTGTGCTGAAATATAAGCTCCTGTTGTTTTTGAAGGCCAAAATTAAGCATTAATTATCTTACATGAGTGTAATAAGTTACCTTACTCTTATCTACAGTGAGTCACCTCTGAACTGTCAGTACGGTAACTCAGAGACTTTGGTGATCTCGACACCCTCATTCTGCTTGTGCACATCTGTATGGTTGGGGTCTGTTTGACCCTAACAAGGAGGGAGAAGGATGAGAAGTGTTTCAGTGCTGGATATGTTGGCACTGCTATGGAGGGAGAACAAAGAAGCCTAAGGAAACGGTTCCTTTTTTTTCCCCTGCTCAGGGATGGCATCCCTCAGTCCGTCATGGGGGCCCCAGGGTGGTGTGGCAGGATGGTGACATGAAGCACAGTCCTCCACCATCTCCCAGCTGCAGCCTCTCTGGCAGCTCTGCTGTGTCTCTGTGCAATGTCTGCTGCTGCTCTGCCAACAGGCTCAGCCCATCCTCAGCAAGCTGACAGACAAGCTCAGGTGGTTCAGAAGCAGAGACTGTTTGCAGGCTGATGCTTTGGCTGGGAGATGTTTATTTTGGCCAACTCTGCTGCAAAAGCAACTGCAGAGAGCAGAGGTGCTCTGTGGTGTTGGCAGTGCCTGAAGCCAGCAGGAATTCTGAATGAGCCCTGACTTGAACCATCAGCATGGGCCTCATAGCTCCCTCAATGCTTCAGTCACTCTGGAGTGTTGCCAACATGCTTTCCAACCTAAAGAAATGAGAAGTGAAGTAACAGAGGTTTAACAATCAATGTCTCAACCAAACAGAGAGGAATTTCCCAGTCAAAGATACTTTTTTACCCCAAGGACATTCCCTGTGCAGAGTATGAATACGTGCTTCCAAAAAAATGGAGGTCTGATCCCTCCACAGAAAAGGATCACAAGGGTCCAATGTAAAAACAAGGGTTAAGTAACCCTAATGTAGGATGGACCAGTGTCCCCAGTAAGAGATGTTAATTCACTTTTAAAAGGAAAAAGAAGGAAAGGAGAGAAATGTCCTTGTTCTGCTGCAGCATTCTTCATGGAAAAGCTATAAAGCCTTTGGCTGTATGAATATGTTGCTCAATAACCTGAATATCTGTTAGCTCAGTGCACATTGTAAAAGTACTTGTACAATGTTCTAGGGAGCACATTCCTACTCTCATTAAACCTAACACAAACCCAAATACATTTCAAATTTATACTGTGATGACAGTGAAGATGAATAAAGTTATTTTCTTCACTGTGGGGCCTGTGAAGTCACAAATAATGCAGCTGTTGTAGGTGATGGGCAGCCTAGGAAGTCAGGGCTGTGTTTGCTCAGAATGAGGTTTGCTGTTACAAAGAATTTTCCTTTATTCTCTGAGGATGATATAAACTGCTACTAGTCCCAATTAACTGTTTCAGTGATGACATCTTTCAGAGAAATAGGCTGAAATGGGAGAGTAGAAATATATAATGAGTGAGGTTTTCGCCTTTGCTCTGCTCTTTCTATAATGAATAAAATAAGAATGAGTAGTGAAGAAGAAAAATCCATAACACTCCCAAATGCAGTTGGAAGAGATGTTCCCTCATGCAGGAAACAGCCATTGGTCTGCCTTCTAAAGATGCTTTCAGAAGCACTGGGCCTGGTATTTTGAGAGGATGATGCTGGAGACAGAAGGGCCTGGAGCCAGAGTGCAGCCACAGCTGCAGTGCAGAGCAGAGTGGCAGAGCTCTGGTGCCTGGGGGCAATTACTGCAGGCTGGGAGCCACAGCTTAGCCCGTGTCCCCAAAGCTGTCTAAGCTGTGCAGAACAGCTCAGTATCAGCCAAGGTACCCTAAGACTCCTTTAGCCTCTCCAAGAAAGACTCTCCATTTCTCCCCTTGCCAGCTAAGGCACTGAATTTACTTGAATCCCTAATTAAGCTTTCCCCTAGAAAGCACCTGCTAGCCTGAGAACCTATCAAAGGGTTTCTGTATCAGACTTGCCTTTTCCTAAAAGGTTATAGAGAAAGTTCCCTGTTTGGGGAACTTAAGAGCTCTGATTCTTGGTGCAAGGCAGATTTGACAGCAGCAGATGAACTGGTGACTACCCCTGGCTGCCCAAGAGAACTGCTTTGAGGAAAGGCCATGGCAAGCACCTCTCTGCCATTGGCTACTAACCCATCAGCCCAGTGCAGAGGGGTGAACTGATACCACTAGCCAGGGTGCTTGCCTTCTGTTTCCCAGACATGAATCCTGAGCCAGCTCTTTTGTCCATGTTAGAGTTTGTTCACCAGTGTTTGAAATTCTGAACTGTATATCACTGTTTAATACTGCAGAATAGCATGCTCTTCACTCATCTGATAAGAATCATCCAGCTTCTTTGTGTATAAATCTGTTAGGTCATGCCTGCATTTCCCTGCTATTGTTTTAGGAGTCTCCTTCTGGTATTTAAAGACGGGAAATGTCTTCTTTAATATCTATCGTCTTCCAGCGTTGAAGCTGTGCTGAACAACACAGACAGACAAACATTTAATTCTCCTCTAATCCTTTAAATACCTTTACAAGCACATGGTGTTCACAGGCTGTTAAGCCCCTCTCCTGTAGCAGCTGTACATCTTCTTTTAACTGCCTCAAGCCTGCAGCTTCAACTGGGGTGGAACAGGAGCCCATGGTACTGTCATCCTGTGGTGGCTGTACTTCTGGGTGGCATGGAGAGGGATGGTTTTCCATAATAAAGCAATCATCTGGATTGAATTGCAGATACCTAATCCTCTCACAAGGTACTCCTGTTTAGTTTTGTGAAGTGAACAAAGACATCAACTTAGACATGCTCCGGGCTGGATTTGGGTATCTCTGAGAGCTTCGGATCATTCCTGTGATTAGCCAGCCTGATCTGGTAACTTTAACACCAAAGTGCAAGCACAGGATCAAAATCTTTTTCTTCAGGAAAGGGAGCTGAAATAGAAAATTTCTTTAACTTCACTCCCCAGGAAACCATCTGAAGGAGCAGACATGACAGTTGGGACAAACCCATCTCTCTCAAACCTCCTGCTGTTTTTTTATGGTGTAGAAGCAGAGTGGGATTTGATTAGTTGCCTTACAGGATGGGAAATGGGCTGGGATGCATTGTTGCTCATATAAAATTGGTAAGTATTCATTGACTTAAGCCCCACAAAACAATTTTTTTTCCCCTTTCCTTCCTCAACATGGAAACTTTTCACTTGTTTTCAATATCTTTGCTGCCTTTCTGTGAGGACCCACAAAGACATTTAGTCCGTCCCACTGGCTGAAGACAGATAACCACACCAGTATCATTTCTGACAGCTGCCTAAAGCAGGTCCTGAGGACTTTCAGACCCCATACCCTCCTCAGACAGTCCATGCTCATATTACCCTTCCTGTTACAAAATTCCACCTGGCATCTAACCTGGAGCCATGATTTCTTGGCCTGTAGAGATCATTATGGAAAATACCCTATCTTCTACACTGGCAGCATTCAAAGACTCACTTTCCTATTCCCATTCAAATCTCCTCTTCTTCAGGCTAAAGAACCTTCATTCTTCTCTATATATTTTCTAGACTTCTGTTCATTTGCATTGCTTATTTCTGCCTGGACTACATCATATTACCAGGGTGGCACTATTCTGCAAGCTAAAATCTGATGGCCAGACATCATTATTTAGATCAGTGTAGGCATGGGAGCTAGGCTTTGGGCTCCTTATCGAAAATCTTGCCTTTTATCAAAGGCTGTAAAAGCCCGGTGAAAGCATTCTCTGTTGAAAGCTTAGATAATTTAATAAAAAGTAGCATTTCTGGAGCTAATCTGTCATCCAAGTGCACAGCTACGCTGTGCCGTGGTGTTGGTGGCCATTGGGAAATTTTTCTTTATTGCACATTCTCACTTGCTGAAAGCTAAAACCGATCTAATAGCAGGAGGCTTTGGAGGCAGAGTAAAGTGTATAAAAAAGACTCAATTCTAATTTTTTTTTAAAAAGAAAACCAAAAGGGGAAGCCAAAATAGGCCACTACTGTGGGTTAAAAAGACAGATGCAACAAAAGAATATTTCTGAGGTTTTGTGCTGTTTTGTGCACTTGAGTCACTTATAAAAAGACTATATTCGATATTGAGAAGCTAATGAAATGTTCTTCACAAAGGGTTTTTATAATTCCATTTTTAAAATTATTTACTTCTTTAAACAGCACCGTCTTGTTATCTGTTGAAAGCTTCACTTTGTAACCTTCTAAACCACTCCATATATGTTCTGTGAAAAGGTTTAAACTCGCCAGGATAAACAGATGGTCTGTTGGTAATTGTATGTCAGAAGCTAGCAGTTTATATGGTAAAACACACTAGATTAAGTCTTTGGCATTGCAGGGAAAGTTAATGAATAAGATTATCATGTGATGGCTTTACTCTACTAAGATCCATACAATTAATCAAGATCAATGTGGCATATAATAACATAAAGATGCCATGTAACTATGGGCAAACTCTTTGGTTAGTGGACTTGTTACTTAAATGAAGGAAAAAGTTGGCTTTCAGGGAGTGTTATGCATGAAATCCTGATTTTAGCTGTATTAATGCAGTTAACTTGCGGCTCATGTGTGGATGGGGATCCCACACAGCCCTGCAGCTTTAATCAGCCTTTTGGAAACACATGGGGCTCCTGACTCTGCTGTAGGAATCCTGGTTATCCAGCAGAACTAAGGCTAACATGTTCACACTAAGGAAATCAGCGAGACTACAATGGGTTTCTTTACACCGATTTTAATTTGCTGTAGAGTTAGGTTATTCATAGAGGTACTATGAGTAACATTATGTTAGCTAGAAGTCTTGGTGAAGGAAAAGTAATGTGGAAAAAAATCAAAATACTTAAGAGAAGAAGGAACTCAAAGAAGGAATAAACATTCATTGGCAAAGCTGTTGTGGAAATTCACAAAGGGTTATATTGCCCAATGCATGTATTTTTAGATATTCTTCAGTATTTACCTTAAAGACATTGCTACGGTTGAGGAATCAAATAATATGGCATTTGCATTCTGACATCTCTTTTTAAAAAACTGCACTTTGGGAAAACTCATCAGCTTTCTTCTCAAATAAATCTGAAGAGATGCAGCCAAATTATTGAGTTCCCCATACATTTTTCCTTGAAAAAGTTAGATCTCTTTCACTGATGGAAATTTCATTGGTATATGAATTATACTCATATATTAATCTGACTGTTATGTATGCCCACTTGTTCATGAAATCAGCTTATGGAACTAATCTTATAGGCCACATCTACAAGAAGGAGCTTTCCATATCAGATCCTTAAACAATACTACAATAATTTCTAATAAATATTTTCCAGCAACTGGTACTCTTCAGGACTTCTTCAGGAACTAATTTAATTTTTTGAAAAAAATTTTAAGCCTCTAGATTTGAACTTCCCTGTTGTACTTAGCGGCCAGGTAAGCACAAAAGGTGATTTGAATGCATTCCCTGGTTTTATTTTCACCATGGCACTCCAATATAATGGTATCAAGGATAAACCCTGCCCTTACATGACATTCACAGGAGGCTGGGTCATTACAGGAAGAACAATAATTTCAGCTTTGGCTCTTTTAAAGGAGCGTCTTGAAATGAAAATGCCAGTTTGCCAAATGCTACTTCTTGCTGAGTTTCTTTCGTTTGTTTTGGCGTTGGCTTGGTTTTATTTTTTTTTTTGCTTTACTTTGTTTGTTTTGGTTTTGCAGGTTTTATGTGGGTTTTGTTTGTTTGTTTTTGTTCCATTTTGTTTGGCTTTGTTTTTGGTATTTTTAAAGATGAAATTTCTAAGTCCTAATCAACCTGCTTTTTTCAGCTTGCCTGACCTTTTTTTGACCCAGGATGCCTAATTTAAAAATTAGAATGAAGTAAGCTTTTACTATGGTTGGAACTTTTATTGTGGTGGGAGGAATGCTGTCCATGTCATCCCTGTCCCTGCAGCTGCCAGAGCTCCATGCTGCCGTGGGAGGGAGCAGCTCTTGGCTGTGCTGCCCGAGCTGGTACTGGTTCCCACCAAGTGATTTGGATGCAGTGGGAAAGGTCAGCCCTTGCCTGGGCCTGGTGCAATTCCTGCTGTGCTGCATCTGTCCAGGCAGGGAGAATATTCACTGCCACTCCTGTCTCACACCCCCTCCCCGTGGCCTCGCTGGCTGCATCTCCCTGGGCACAGGAGAAGGGCCTGGGGACATTTTCTGGCACGGAAGCCATGTGGCACAGGGTGACTTGTATTTTATACTGGCTTATCTCTCTTGTCCTGCACCCACAGCGGGAATGGCTTTTGATTGTGAGACCTGTAGGAGTGTGGTCATGGCCCCCAAGCACTACCAGGGACTCAGAGCCTGGTGGCACAGACAACCATGTTCTAGGGATAGGGAGGGGTCCCAGGCTGTTTTTCAGCTCACTGATGAAGAAGTACCTTCTGCTGGTGGGCAGCAGCCCTGCCTGAGGCTCCCACATCCTGCCTGCCTTGCCTTTTGCCTTTACAGCTGAGATAGACAAAGACATACCTTTAGGGCCTGAGTTTCTCGATCTGTGTGGGATTTACCTTCGGGTGAGTGGAACTGTGCCTTATTTTCCCCCCCGAGTGTCAGGGAAGCACTTTCTATCACCTGTGCTGGAAATGCTGAAGTGAGGAGAGGGCCACACACCTCCTGGGCACCTCCTCGCTTCAGCGTGTCCACCTGGGACTGGGAGTACGGGCACAGCCACTGTAGTGGGACACTGGGCATCAGCCAGCATCCTCCCGCATCCCTCCTGTGAAAGCACCAGATGCCAGGGCAGCACAAAGGAGCCATTTGTGGGTGGGAGTCAGATACAATGGAGGGACAGAGCAACATAGGCAAAAAACCTGCAAGGACAGCAGCTGCTAGTA
Organism: Dicaeum eximium; assembly: GCA_013396995.1. NCBI lineage: Eukaryota > Metazoa > Chordata > Aves > Passeriformes > Dicaeidae > Dicaeum > Dicaeum eximium. The sequence goes on along the minus strand of VWZP01008105.1, from coordinate 105,561 downwards.
GAGCTGGTGTTGTGAGGGGCAGCCAAGGGAGGTGCCTTCCCACTTACCCTGTAGGGAAAGGTGAGCAGAGAGAGACTAAAAGGGTGGATGTGCTGCATGGCAGTCCCTCATCATCACCACCAGCAGTAAAGCAGTTAAGACGTGGGGAGCCCTTTTCTTTTTTCCTACATCTCAAAATAGCACAAGGCAGCCTTTGAGCACAGGCAGTGATGTGCTGACATTTGTCCCTTGGAAACATCCCCTCCACCACCCCTTCTGCTCAGTTCATGGGGCAGGAAGAGCCACCCACTTGGAGATGGAGCCCGGAAAGCCTCTCAAGGAATGGGACACTTCCTCAGGGCTGACCTTCTAAAAATAGCCTGGTAGGGATGAATACTTGTGTGAAACAGCCTGCAACCCAACGTGATGTTGTACATACTGCAATCTCTATAGGCTGGAATCTCTTTAGGCCAGAATGAGTGTAATGTGAAGGAGGCAAGGAGGAAAGGAGGAAAGGAGAAGTCAGCTGTCTTATTCCTGGCTTCTCATCAGGGGTCTTCGATAGTGAGGGGAGTGGGGCAAATACCTCAAGGTATGATCCAGGACTTGGGCACCTGGCCAGCCCTCTTGGGCTAACTAACTCTTGGGGGTACACAGTTCTCAGCTTCAATTTTTGCAGAATCCCAGAGCAAATTGCTCTGCTGCAAGATTCTACCAAGCCATTCACCAGGAGCTAAAATAGCATTTTTTGTTAACCATTATTTGTTAACCCTTTCTAGTAGTGAAACCATGTCTTCAGTCAGTAAGCAAATATCACAGCTCTCTGGCAAAGAGGCAGGCTGAGCTCCTGGAAGCTGCCAGATGTTCATTTTTCTCACCCACCCTCCTAAAATACCACCATAATTTTAATTTGCTCAGATGAATGAGCAGTTGACTAAACAGACATTCAATATAAAATTCACAGTAAGAAAAGAGACACTTGGGATAATTTTGATTGATTTACTTGGCAGAGTTTTGATAGCTACTGAAAAACATACTATTCATGTTTAGGTGAAAAATAAATGGAGTCAAATAAGTGTCACTGCATAGTACTAGGAGGTATATACAGCCACATGTAAAAATGCATAAACACAAACATTTCTGTACAGCAACTTTTCTTTTCAGTCTGTATAGAGAAACACTGGTTTATAATATGGGGAAAATATAAAGCAGACATACATGCAACAAGGACATGACAGTTACATAGGTCCCACCTGCCTCCCAACAGCTGAAATAACAACAATAATTATAATAATAAAAGCCTTTCTCGGGGAAAAAATTTGAAACCTGGAATGTTTTCATGTTGAGGTTTCCAGAGAGCTTCAGATGTGAAACATATCTGAAGGTGATTTAAAGGCTTGATTCAAAGCCCTGTGAAGGCAATGGAAAAACTCCATTGGTTTCAGTGAGCTTGGGGTCAGACCCAGCTATTTAACCATGATCCCGTTCTGCCCTCCCCCAAAACCCAAAGTTGAAATCTGCAGATAAAAATAAACAATCATATCATACAAAACTTTGTATATAGAATACAAAAGGTAACAGTTGACTTTTTGTATAAAATACAACTTTTTGATAGTATATTTATTTCACATATGTATAAATATAACCCAAATAATATGATTTTTATTATTCCTACCAAAATATTATTACTTTTTGTTGTTGTTTTTACAAAAGTTTACAAAACAAATAATTCTTTATATTTACAACCCAATACTGTGAAGAGTGCCCAGTCAATGATGAAAAATAGACTTTAAGGGTAGTGCACTTAGCCATTGCAAAGAAAGAAAAAAAAAGACACTAGCTCCATTCAGATACAAGTGTTCTGAAGAAATGATACTGGATTCAAGTTTTGGTTGCAAGAGTCTTTCACAAGCTCGCATTTCAAATGCATCAGGCATATATGTACAGGACTGGAAATGGCCTCTACCTTTTTTGAATTTACTTAAGACAGGATGTAATTTTGCTCCCAGGGAACACTCACAGCCCAGTGTCTTTTGCACTCAGGCTGAGGCCAACAGGACAACACTCAGCATTGAGTCCACCACTGCATGATATCATAGAACCATAGAATCATAGAATATCCTGAGTTGGAAGGGACCCACGAGAATCATTGAGTCCAACTCCTGACTCCTTGGGACCAGCTCCTCAGCTGAACAATTTTTTTTACATCATTTGAGGATGTGGAAATCAGTCTGGCTCTAATCAGTCTGGCTTTTTCAATGGTGTGTGTGGGTAGTTGAAGTTACCAGACTACAGTGCCCATTGCTCATGGTGACACTGACTCAGCCTTGGCCTCAGTGGCACCCACTGCAGTTGTCTGCTCCTAGCTGTGCCCTGGCAGTCACTGCTGACCTGCTCGTGGACAGGGAGTGTGTGAGGCAGATAAGCCAATCTGCCTTTCACTTCAAACTCATGCAGCTACTACTTCAGTCTAGTTTTGCACGATTTATACGAGGCATGTTTGTTACATTGCATCTGTATCTCTCCAAGGTTAGGTAGGACCCCAGTGGCCTGAGCTGAAAAGCTCTTCAAAGACTTGGAAAAACTTGTACTGACATATCAAAGGGACCACATGCACCCCGACCAAAACTGGGGGGAAGAGGGAGCTTTCTGGGCAGCTGAGTCACCACGTGACACAATGCAGGGGTGTGCAAAGATCACTAGCTGGGTTGGCAGAAAGGGCTCTTCAGCAGGCTTTCTTGTCCCTCTCATTTCTCTGGGAATGAACAGCCTCAGCTGGCATATCTAACTGAATGCCCATGTTACACCTTTTGTGGAGGTGCTGGTGCTCGTTTGTGGGACGATGCTTCTTGAAACATCCTGAAAAATTGTGCCCATTTGAAATGACAGGGTGAAATAACTGGAAAAGCCTTATTAAAACCTCTCACAAGAAGTAGGTCAGATAAGTGCAGAGGCTATTGTCAAATAGTCTACTCATCCCACTGCCACTAACAAGGATGAATAAAGCACTTGCACGGGCTGAGCAATGCCTCTTGGCACCAAGGCATGCGAACGTAGGCATTGTATTCCTTTGCCACATCTAGTTTTAGCTAATTCAGAGGCAGTGAAACACATTGCACCACATCATTTGAAAGAACAGCATTTTTGTTTGATTTGCAAGATCTGCTCCCATCCATGAATCCTGTCTGAATCAGACAGGAACTGTGGAGCTGCTTTATAGTGACATAGCATATCCTTCTCATGCCATTACTGACCAAGTCTACAGCAAAAAAATTAATATAGTCAAGACTATTCCCTGGCAGATGTGGGACAGCCTGTATCCTTACTGCTCTGCTCTGTTAGCCTTCAAGGCAAGGTGGCTGCAAACTGCTCATGGAAATGGTCCTTGCCCCAGTATATCTTCCTAGAGATGCACAGAAATTGCTCAGGGCAATATTAGCAGGTCCATCCCCAAACCCAGAACAGATGATTGAGTCCAATGCCCAGAAATAATCCCCAGAACCATTTCATGTACAAGCACAGATGTAGCTGATGGAGCCTCCTGCTGTGAGTTATAATTGATGTGCATGCTAGTTTCAGGGGCAGAGCCTCTGGTACTCCAGACAGAGGCTGTGGGGACCTGGGCCGTCACCAGAACTCTTTCAACTCCCCCCATATGGCAAAGGAGAAAACAGGATGGAACCGAAATGCTGTGAAATCAAAATGGGAGCTTCCCCCTCATTCAGGTAGATGATGCCATTTCATATGGGCTAAACCTGTTTGAAAGAAGATCAGGCTGAAATACCTGATTGATACTCGCCATGATTTGAGATGAAAATGAGGACAGTGGCTTAGCTGAGCCACTTTAGGTATTTGCCTTCCTCTAAACTGGACTGGGAGAGCAGTCAGGGACAAATCATGAGCACCCTTCTCACCCAAGTTTCTATTAAGTCACTGGAGTCCCTAGGGAAGGGCAAGGTGGCAAAGTGAGGATCCTGAGCTTTGGTAGTAGTTCATCTCATGTTTCCCTCAATGCCCAGAATGACTGTGCTGCTGGCAGAACAGCAGCACCCTCTAATACTCACTGCAAACACTGATGAAAGAGAACACAAATGCTAGAGTAACACACTGGATGATCTGTTCCTTTTTTCCCTTGGATGAGACCACTTGGCCTGCTGTGTGCTACAAAAGGTACAGGGTTTATAACAAAATCACTGGGAAAGCAAATGTTAAGTTCGTACTGTGCAGAAGTAAACAGTTTTTGTAATGCCATGAGATTTACACAGGGCTTGATGCTGTCAGGGCTGAGCAGTCCCAAGGAAGTTAAGGGCTGTGAACATGATGACTGAAGAGCTGTGGACCACTTGGGGTCTTACGTGCACTCAGAGAAATAATGTTCCACAGCCCATACCGCTGTCTGGTGCTTCCATGTGCAGGAAGCTGAACATGTTTCTTTTCCTGGAGCCCCTCTGAGAAGAATCAATGAGATTGCAATGGGCTGGGTACAGGTGTGGGGAACAGACCCTTCACATGTTTTCACTCCTTTGTGGCAGGCAGGAATATCACACTGTCACTTCAGTTTTTTTCCTAGAGCTACTCTTCAAACAGGGCAGTTGCTCTATGTTGTATTTAAAGGACAGACCAGTTACTGGAGTGTAAATTAATGAAGCAGGTTGTTGGCATCTAGAAAGAAAGCTAATGTCCTTGCTGCCTCCTCATCTGGTTCCCTCTTGGTACTGTCACTTACGAGTGGTTCCCTAAAATTTCATCGAGGTTGATGTCTTTCATCCAGTCATCATTACCAGGTTCTGTTTTCAGTAAAGAATCTATAAAATCCGAGTCACTGTTGAGCGCAGGTCCTATACTGTCACCTTGCTGGTTCAGAAAGTCAAACGCCAGGTCATTACCGTGGTCACTTCCTTGGTACGCCCGGGAGGTTTGGCTGGTAGCTGTGAAACCGGTCGGTGGCAGAGATGACGGCGGTGTCATGCTTGTTCCCGGCTGATTCAAGGCAGGCACAGTCTGTCCTCTCAGCTGATTGGGCCTTATGCTGAGCCCTCGTAGTGAGCCAGCAGATTGTCCATTCAGAGTCTGGTGCATTTGGTTGAGAGGGGGCCTCACCTGGACTCCCGCCGTCAACTGGTTCGGAGGTGCCAGCGCACGCTGAGGGAAATGCTGGCTGCCCACGTTGCGCTGCAAAGACTGGTTAGGATATGGAGTGCCGGTGGGGAAGCGAACCCCTGCAGGTTTCAGTGCATCCTGCTGCTTCACTGCAGCCTCTTGCGGGGCCCAGTTCTGGGCACTGGCAGTAGCCGTGATCATCACGTTGGCCGGCCGCTGAGCAGGGATACCTGTGGCTCCATGGGTCAAGCTGGGCCTTATTTGCTGAGAGCTGACCACTGACCCCGTCCCAAAAGCTGCCCCGTTGTTCCCCTGTGTCATGGTTTGCTGTCGGGGCACCATGGGGTTATTCTGACTGGGCAGAACTTGATTTTGGTTTCTGTGTGGCTGCATTTGGTTCATGCCTGAAGTCACATTGTATGTGCTTGGCTGGTTGCAAGGAAGGTTCCCGTAGCAGCCCATACTCCGAGCAGCAGGAACAGAAGGCATTCGGGTTCCAGCAGGAGTGGACATGAGGCTGGAGCTCTGGGGCATGATGCTATGAGTTGAAATTGGGCTGGATAAGGACATGTTGTTGGAGCTCATGCTCACAGCTGGTGAACCACCTGGAAAGGAGAAAACCGAAGTGTTACAACAAGCGTGAGTGCATCAATGTGTGGTGTCAATCAAATACCAACAGCTCAAAAATCCAGTTTTCTATGAGTAGAGTTTCTTGAACCAGACACTTTGCTTTTAAGAGGACTTACTTGAATTTGCTCAAGGCCTTGAAGATGCCTATCATCCAAAGGGTGGTCTGGCCTATACTGAGCTACCTGTGGTCTTTCCATCCCTTCAGAGAACACCTGAGCCAAAACTGGTGCTCATTGTAAGAGAAATGTTGGAGCAGGGAAGGACAGACAGAACCACTAGGCAGGAGAAGACTTTCCTGCCTTCCTTTACAGAAGCACTAGACACATCAGGCAGGACAAAGCTTCTCTAAGTGATCAGAGATCAAGAACTTTTCTTCCTTACAGGGCATGGCTCATCCTGGCTCCCTCTAGAGACAATGGGGAGCAAGAAGCACTTGCATCAGGCTCCTTTTCCACCTTTCTTAGACACCTACAGCAGCAGTATCCATCCTTTTTTTGGGAATGTCTGTCCCAGATGACAGCAGGAGCCAAGACTGCATCTCACACGTTTGCAGTTGTATGCTGGGACAGGAGCTCAGTCCAGCCTGTGACGTGCCCGTCCTCCCACGTGGTGGCCACGCAGTCATGAGGACGTGACTCGGTGCTGTGCCTGGTGAGCCCCACATGTGCCCTTTCTAAACTCTCTTCCCAGCTGGGCTGTGGCTATTTGCCCCTGCAGAAACAGATTTGCCAATGAGGGAACCACACATCATGTGCCAGTGCTTGCTGCACCTGAACATCCCCTTGTGTGCATCAGAAGACTACAAGTTATGAGTTGGCACAAACTGATCACTCCTGATTCTGCCCAGTGGAGGATTTTCCTGTACTCAGCCTCTGCCACTGGATAACAAGAAGAGAGGATTTTCTTGCCTTCAGCCACCAAACCTCAACACAAGCTCACTTCTTTGGCTACGTAGCCTCTATTTTGAGGCCACAGTAGGTCATTTATGCCATGAAGACTGAGTGCTTATGCAGTGCAAGATTGAATTAATCCCTGAGCCACTGGTTGAAAAAGACCAATCACTTTTAAACACAGCCAGTGTAGATGGCACTGTGGAGAACCCTCTCTGCACACCATGAGCTGCTCCACTGTGTAATTCCCTTTGCTACTGTTGCTTCCAGTACAAACCCTACAAGAAGCACAGCTTGAAAAAGTCAGGTTCAAGGCAAATGGAAGGAAATGTTTCTTCACACTATGTGTGGGTCAGCCGAGGAAATCTGTGCCACATGGCACAGCACAAGCTAATTTCTCACACCTCTTTGGGTGGCTCTCGAAGTGTGAGAAAAGCTGTCAAAGGAGCTTGCTACCAAGGTACCACTGCATTTCAGGAATTCTCTGAGCCTTTCCCAGAGAAGGAATGAGGAGATTTGCTATTTCATAGGGTGCAACTAATAGCAATTGTTGGGCATGAGACTGCCTTGGTTTAATCCTTCGTACATAAACTGGCAAAACCAGATGGAATTTGACTAACTTCAGCTTCATCACCAAATCTTATTATATATTGGTCTGTGTGATTAATTTCATTAGTTGGTCCATCACAAATTCCTTCCTACTACACAGGTGCCTCAGGACTGTGTCCTGCTTGCAGCATTGTCCAAATGCTGCAGTCTCAGTGTTTGGCGTGTTTTCCAGTCCTTTGCTATTTTGGAGCTCCTTAGCTGGTCACAGTAAAAATTTTTACACATCTCCAATGTGGAAGTAAAGTAAGCTTTATCTTTCCAGTTCAGCATCATCTCAGACAATGTTTGCATATCCAGTTTCAATCCCACAGCCTGCTCACAGTGATATCTGGAGACCTGTCAGCCATTTCCTTTTGAGCTATGTTAATTTTGTGTCACTCAGGTTTCTTAACCAAAATAGGCAGTAAGAAGTCAGATGCTTTAACAGACATAACCTGAACAACTATTGCCTTTAAGTTGTGGTTTCATTGAAAGAGATACCAGGCAAGTTTGAAAAGATTCTTCTAACACCAGCCCATGTTGCTTGAAATTATTTACATCTTCCACTTCCTAAATTCTTTATTATTTGGGCTGTATCTGCTCCCCAGTAGTTTTGCTGAGCTCTGCATTAGGCTACTAGGGCTGCAATTATCTACATAGCCTTTTAATTTTTATCATGGCATTAGCAGTCTCCCTAGGTGTTTCAAGACTAAATAAAAGGTGACACTAAGAATTTGGAAAACCTCTCAGCCAGCTCTTTTAAAACTCTTTTAGACAAATCATGGGCATACATATTTTAAAAAGTCTGTGTTTAGGAACAGCTGTTTAATATACTGTTCCTGTTGAAATTTCACCATAATGATGTTCAGCTCCCACAGACTGAAACCAAACAAAAAAATTATATATTTCTGTCTTTTCTGCATTATTTTTATGCATATGCTATTTCCATTTAGTAATGGATGCAAAGGATTATTTTGTTCCTTAAGGACTTAAAAAAATAACTCTTCCCAAATCATTATTAACACTGAGCATGGCTCCATAAGCAGAGTGCTTGTTCTAAATCAATATTAACATAGATACTTAAAATAAGAAGCTCCCCCTATCCTGGAAGGCAGCCTGTTCCACAAACAGGCTCCAAGTGGGAGACTCTTGACTGTAGAGGATCTAATTATCCTAAGAATTGTGTTGTCCTAGCCTAAGCACCTAAATTCAGTCCCTGAGCTGGGCAGCCCCGGGGACAGGATATGCTATGGGGAGTCCACCTGGTTTTAGCCCAACAGGGACAATCACATTCCCACAGTCAGTGCTCAGTTGGCAACCACATCATTAGCCCCATCTTTGGCTTTGCTGGTGGGCTGTGTGTTTTTGGAACTACTGTAACATCTCCTATGAAGACAGGCTGAGAGAGTTGGGTCGTCAGGTTGGGAGATGAGAAGGCTCTGACATGATCTAGTGCTTTCCAGTATCTGAAAGAAGCTCTGAGAGAGAGAGAGAGGGACTTTTTACAAGGATATGCAGTGACAGAACAAGGAGGAATGACTTAAAATTGACAGAGGATAGGTTTAGATTAGACATAGGGAAGAAATTTATTCGAGGGTGGTGAAACACTGGGCCAGTGAGAGTTGTGAATGTCCCATCCCTGGAAGTATTCAAGGCCAGGTTAGATGGGGCTCTGACTAACCTGGTCTAGTGACAGTGGCAAGTGTCCCCACCCATGGCAGAAGGTTTGGAACGAGATGATCTTTAAAGGTCCCTTCCAACTCAAACCTTTCTGTGATTCTGTCTTTTTTTTTGCAGGGATGGGTCCCTGAGTTTTTGCTCCCATGAGCCCATATTAAAGAGGAGGAATTGTACAGAATTCAGTGGCATTTCAAAAGATCTGGAACAGCAAGCTAGGGAGAGATGGTTCTCTCCCTCCAGCTGAGCCACAGGTTTGTAGAGTCACTCATTGCCACTGGGATGAAGCCCCTTCTGGGGTGACCCTCTGTTGAGCAGAGCCCAGGGCTACCATCACACTGCTCCTGCAAATGCTACACTTTTTAGAAAACACAAGTGTTTGGGAAGGGGTTGTACTTGTTGCCAAAAGACGAAGCTTCCTCTTTCTTTGTTTTGCTATTTTTATGATTTTATTTTTAACGCAAGTATTTTCCATTCTTATTTCTTCCAGATGGGGAGAAATGCCTTCCCCAGAAGCACTGTGTACAGCAGCTGGGCACCCCAGGCTGCAGCAATTCAGAGAAACAGCTTCCCTACACAATTCACCTGCTCTTTTCTTGGGGGTTTCTTGCCATGGCATGGCACTGTGGGGAAAAGTATAGAGAAATAAAATACTCAACAGAGCTTCTCCAGCCTGTGTGATTTTATTTAGCTTTTTGTATCTTCTTCCCCGATCTGAGCAAAGCAATTCCCAGAAAAAGGGAACAATTTCCCTACTGTTACTCCCTTATGCAAGAGTTTCCTAATGGCTCCCTCTGGCAGCTTTGCTGGAAGCTCCCAGAACAGCCCTTTCCCCCAGGCTCGCCTCAGAGGCTGCTGTCCTCTCAGGGCTCACTCAGCAGGGACTTGAGATTTGAATGGACAAGTGCTGCCATTCCCACATGCTTCAAACCGAGGAGATGGGACTCCAAATACCACAAGACTGGCAAAGAGTCCATCAGATTAACCACATAACAATGGTGATCTACTCACTTTGGAGCCTTTCACACATGTGGCTGCACTCACTTCCATTTTCTCTCTCAGGCTAGAAATGGATTGTTTTTAAGTAAAAGCCAAGAGTCTCAGTTAATAATTTGATTCCAGGAACAAACCTTTAAACAACACACCAAATCACAAGATTCCCTAGCAAAATGCTGGGGTTGCCAAAGCATTTATTTTGGGAATACAGGAGGTACCAAGCCAGCTAGCTGGGCCCTCACCCTGGGCTGTTACACTGGGATGCTTGAGCCAGTTTACTGGAGAAGATTAACACCCAGATCCATTAAAAAGCATCAGCTTCCAGCAGCAGTTTCCAGGTTGCAGCAAGTTTATCACTGCTAGAACTTGTAAGCAGAGCAGAGGAGTGCATGAATGCTGCTTGAGCAGCCCAACCTGGCCCATCTCTACAGAGCTGGGCTGGGGATCCCACACAGCCAGCAGATTGGGCAGAGGAGGTGGCATGTGAGTAAGCTGCACTTCAGAGCTCATTAAAATTTTAATAGAAGCAGAAAAAGTTTTGCTACAAAGGACAGGTAAGAAGGAAAGACTCAGATCAGTGGCTGAATCGCAGAGCCAACAGTTATGGAGAAATAAAAAAAAAAACCCTCTTCTTTTTCTTTAGCATATTGCATACAAAAATATACTAGAAGGCAAAGAATCCTTTTTATACTTACATGCACAGACACTTTTGCAGTATAGAGAACATCCTTTGTTCCCATCTGCTGCATTTCCCCCCACCTCCTCTCTCCTCAGCATTTTTTCCTTACTCTGCCTTTGATCTCCGAGTGGCCTTCAGCCAATCAGCAAGGTGAACGGCAGGAAAAGCCAAACAAGCAATCCTATGCTTCAAAAACTAGATTCTCCAAGGAGGTCAGGGCACAAGAGCTGAAGAAAAGGACTAGTTCTAAAGTGTTGGGCGTTTCCTGCTCTGGGCAGTTCTGGCAAAAATTAAGGGCTTTTACTCTACTGTTTGACTGATCTGTTGAAATGCTGCTTGTAGAGGAGCACTAAGGCCACAACCACAGCCTATTAAACAGAGCAAAAGTGCCATGTGAGGTACTTAAAAATCCATGTGAGGGTCCTCACTCTGTGTATGAACTGCCATTCGAAGGGAGGGATGGTTCTCATCTCAGTCTCTGAACCAAGATGCACCACATGTGTGAGAGAAGTATCTGAACACAGCAAGGTTGCACAGTCAAGAGGACATCTCTGCATCAGGTATTTGGGTGCACATCTGCCCCTGACTGTGCTAATGGGAGGGCTCCCAGCTCTTCCTTCCCCATGTCTGAGAGAGGCAGTATCAGCCTGGATGGAGCACCAGATCATGCACCAGCACTTCTCAGTGGTGCAGGACAGTGAGGTAAGTAGCACAGGAGGGGAGCAGCCACCACACACTGCCTCTGCAGGGATGGAAACAGATATCCATGTAGAAAATCATGCCCCAGTCATCCCATGCATGCTTGGCTCTTATGGGCAGGCTTCCAGCTGGAAGGAAGGAAGGAAGAAAGGAAAGAGTTGCATTGAGCCCAGGGGTACTTACCAGGATATTGGTTTGCTTGTTGCATGTTGACCACATTCCTTCTTTGGTCTTTATAGTCTGGTGGTGGCCTTGTCAAGTGTCTGTTCAGTTGGTCTTGTGGAGTTATTTTCTCCTAGAAGATTAGAGTAGAAATACATTAATTTGCTTTTCTTTATGCTTTCCTGGCTCTGTGTTTTGCCAATCTCTTTCTTTTCTCAGTGTGTACAAAACTGAAGTATTTCTTCCTTTCACCCTGTCTGGTCCACAGGACAGTCACTTGTGAAACTGTGCCATCACCTACTGAAGTCTATATGGAAATCTTTTTCCTGGTTGCATTGTGTTTGAGTCTGGTTCAGCTTTCCTCTCAGCCTCTGAGAACAATGCCCATGTCTGCACTGCAGTACAAAGTGTATTCCAATTTCAGCTTGTCATCCCCATCCACAGCCATGCCCATCCCTCCCTTACTCTGTCTTCCTACATTGGAGGGGTGACCACAAAACCCAGCAAAATCCTTGCTTTTTGCTCCCCCTTGCTCTCCTCAGCAGGGATACCAGCAGGACACATGGATTAGCAAGGATGGTGCTGGGCTGGCTGTTTTCATGCCACTCAACATTGCCCTGTGCTTCCCTGTACATGTATGATGTGCTGTCTTTCCTCGTACATTGGGAGTACAAGAACTGGGGCAAGGACAATAAGGAAAGATTGCAGGAAAAAAACATTAGTTGGGGAGAATTTTTTTTTTTTTGAGCCTGCAGGGACATGTCTCTGGTGAGAGGAAGATAAAAATCCAAGTCCTTGAACTGAAATCTGACTAACTGCCCTGTGCTCATAAAGATCTGGAAAGAGCAGGCACCAGAGTCAATGCCAAATGTCCCATCAGCATCAGTGTGATTTGATGCCTCCAGAGTGCTACTGCTCACTCATGAGACTTGGCTCCTGGGATATGTGCCCCCATGGCAGGAAACTGTGAGTTTGGTGCTTGTGTGCCTTTATTGGACAGCAGCTGGGACAGCATCACATCTCTTCTACAAACTGCACAGGTTTTGTGCTCAGCTGCCAGAATGGCAAACCAGCTTGTCAGTGTGAAAGAGTCAGGCACTGCCTGAGGATGCAAGTCCATCAGAGTAATTTGGGGATAATCTGCCTGAAAACAGCATGCATATGGTCCTTCTAGTGAAAAACCCCTATTTTCTTCTCCCAGGAGCATTTAAAAACACTGGGAGAAGAACCTTTCTTGTGTTATTTAGGCATTTCCACAAATGATGGGAGTGAAGGGTCTGATTAAGATTTGTAAGGTTTGTTTTTATATCCTGCTCAACCTGAATCCTTGTGAAGAAGACAAACTCCCAGGAAATCCCTGCAATTCATGTAAAAACTGTAGGCTAACTTTATGTGTATTTCTATGAACACAATACAAAAGCAAAGCCAAGCAGATTAAATTTCCATTTTATTTAAGAGAAGCTATTTGAGCAATTAAGTTTTTGGTCTGCTAAAAATTCTGACAGAAAACTGCAGCACAGAGAGATGACTTGAAATTTCTTTTTTCTTCTGCATAAATCAAAAAGTCAATAAATATTTCCTTTATAGAATCCCCCATGTCTCCTAAAATGACCAGAAACTCCCAACTAGTGTCTCAGATACCAAAGGAGAGAGAACGGCTGCAAACACGTAGAAATGCAAAAACAAAACCACAGAAAGTAGGACTCATATGCAATCCTAGCCAAGCACTCAAACTTCTATTGAACCCCAAAATCAAGGTACCTGATCCTTGTTTACACACAGGCATTTTACACTATGCTGCCTGGGTGACAAATCCTGGAAGTAAACTTTCCTCTGAGGTGAAAGTAGCATAGCAGTGCAAGCAGTGCACCTTGGTTTATCTTGCAAAGAAAACCACGGACAGTATTCATATGCCTCAAAACCAAACATATGCTTGGACTGATCTTGTAATGAAACTGCAGTAGCTTGGACACTTGAGTTGTTTTATATAGATTGAAGGTTTCAAAAAGGCTTAGAAAAATGCTGAAAAATACAAGGCGCACTCTTGAAGATCTAGGCGTTGCCAAAACAACCTTGAAGTTTTAGGGGGCTTTCTTCTCCCTGTCTTAGCTTTCTTTTCTATTGTTTTTATGACAATATTTTCCATGCAAAATAAGAAATTAGTAAACTTACAGCTTCTGCCAACATCTGCTGCTGTAGAAGGAGTTGTTTTTGCTCCATCATTTGCCGTTGCAGAGCCTGTTTCTTTTCCATCAGCTGCTGATTCAACAACGATTGCTGGGATGAGTTCATGTAACCACTTCCAGTGTTTGGATTTGAGCAAGAACTGGAGCTTGGAGTGGGGCCAGCTCCCTGGCCTACCACAGAGTGTTGTTCCTGAAACAGAAGAAATGGCTCATGAAGGATGAAAATAATAACAAGCATCAAGAAAAGGAAATAATCCTTTTTATGTAATTAGCTGAAGTTCAGGACACAGCCCACAGACTCTCAGGACAAGTGACCAAGCAAAAGGCTACGACAAAGTAAGAAGAGGATTGAGTAACTTAATCCCTCAGGAAAGACTCTGAAAATGTGCCAGGTGGTTCCAGTGGAAAACCTCAATATTGTACCAGGAGCTTGGGAAACATTAACAGAAGAAACAGAGCTGTCCTGGGGACCTTTCAGGAAATGTGCATCGGGCTGTACAGCAGTTTGTTTGACCACAAGGGAACAAACTCGGTGTCTGAGCCATCTGCTGAGCAGCGGCGAGAAGCTGCAGACTTATTGCTAGAAGTGGCATCTATTCTTAGAAAATACAGAGGTGGGAAGTTAATACTTCACAGTGGGGTGAATGGTGCTGCTTTCATTTGTCCTGTCATCTCTCTGACAAGAGCAATCTCTGAGAGACTGCTAATTGAATCCCATTAGCAACATGATTAAATAGGCTTAGAGTGTATCAACTTCCTCAGTAAAATAAATGTGTAACTGGGAAGGACCTTGAAGAGGTTTTACAGTCTCTCTGGTCTTTGTGAGAGATCTAGATCTGCTTCCTCTTCCCAGTGTGCAGCTCCATGATGAAGGGATGGCAAAAAGTCATCTTAGGTGGCAGTGGGGAAGGCACAGGAGAGCTCAAACCATGCTCATACAAGATGAGAATGTACATGGAATGATAGTATGCTGCTCCTTTTCTCTCGGCCATTGTTTCCCTTGGCAGCAATGTGTTTTCTGCCTACTTGCTCCAGCAGTGTTTGGTACTTGGGTCTTTACCAAATGTAGGAAATAGCTTTCTCAGTACACACACAGAAATACTCAGCCTATGTTGGATCACTCGATACCCACGTATTTCTTAGCCACACAGCCACAAAGAAAATGGGATACACTGAAGAGGTCACAATGGTCAGGAGACACATCCATTCTCTGACCCCACTTGGCTGCAGCTCACCATAAGAACCAGCCACATAACTCTGTATAACCTAAGAGGCAGCAGCATTTTTGCCTTGCAACACAAGACGCCACAGCAGGAGCCCAATGCTCCCTGTTACACAGCGCTTCTCAATACCGAGGTGTAGAGCCAGGATCTGGGCTACTATCCCAGCAAAGCTCTGCTCCATGGCCATTGTCCCCATGGCATTTGGGCAAATATGGGCACAAATACAACACTGAAACAAGGATTGGTGATACCTAGCCTACCCATGGCCTGAAGACCACGGAGCGCTGACGTTTAGCTCTCTGCAAACTCCAGGAAAGCTCATTCCTGCGCCTTAGCTTTTGCATCCCTCCCCAGTAATACACACACACACTCAGTACAGACTAATCCCACTTATCTTTCTACCATCTGGCCTGGAAGAAGCACAGTGATTGTTATGGGTATTTCTGTTTTAAAATAACTCCGTGGCTTCTAGATGGGGCCACATGCGTGCTAGTTAGATAAAGTATTTGAAGACTATTACTGAAATAAAACCCTTGACTTTCTTCTGGAGCCACCTGCAGCCCCCAAGGCAGTGTTACAAACCCACCCTTCAAATTTATTGGGCTCTTACACAATTATATCCTGCACACTTTCTTTCAGTTCCAGAAGGAATCTAGGATTGCTCGGCACTGCCACATTTTTCAGCCCTTATGTTAGCTACAAGATAGAAAATACCTCCTCTCAACAGACCTGCTTGCCAAGTTGTTGCGCAAACTTTTTTGTCTTTCCTAAAATATTTTGAAAAGAAAAATATGTTACAATAAATTGGCTTTGACTTCTATATTCAAATGACAACTCTAGCTTGAACCCAGCCACATGTTCCATCCATTAATAGAATTCATCTGTTGTGTTTTTGCACAGATAGTGCAGGCTCCCCCGAATGCGCTTTCAGTCCTACGTAAAAAAACCAACAAAGCATAAGTTTTTCTTTCCCTCATTCCCTACCAGCCTATATAAGCAGTGGGGGGGGGGGATTTTGTTTTAAGATAAACTGTGTACTGTTCATTCACAGTATCTATCAAAGAAAGCTCTTCTGTAATAGCCATTGGCACAAAACACCAGCTGCTTGGCAAACAGACCCTGAGAAAACAGTGTAAATCATCAACTTGGAGGAAGGTTGGGGGTTTTTTGCATTTGGTCCTTTCTCTGCTGTTCATGAAATGTCAGTGTGAGCCTATGAATCTACGATGTGTTACTTCTCCTGCCTGCTGATCTTCCCCTTGCAATGGGAGAAGGAAGAACAGTTTCCTAATAAATCAGGAGACTAGCTGCACAGCAGTTTGACCCTTCATGAACCAGTGCTGTTGAGCCCTGCTCTCACCCTTTGCTTCCATCACTGCAAATCAGACAGCAGAAGGCCGGCACTGCTGTCAGGGACATGGGGCTCTGCCTCTGTGCTAGGGCAAAGCATGCCTTCTGACATCCCTCAGAGGAAGGGCAGGTTTGGGTGGAGTTACCCTGCTTTTGTTAACCTATTTCATGCTGCTCTAAGCCTGGCTTTACTGCAGCAGCTTTACTACAACCCCACACATCTAGAGCTGCTGGTTTTTAATGTCATTCCTGGGTTCCCATACTTCATACTTCATTCCTGGGTTCCACTTCTTCATACTTCCACACATACAGCATCCCTCCAGCTGGGGGACCCTAGTGCTTGCCTGCACAGTATGACCATGTGGTTTCCCTGCATGAAGAAGGTAACCTGTCCACTTTGCCCCCAAGGAGGAAACATGATGGGGAGCACATCCCTGCAGCCAGCCAGGTGTCAGGGACAGGCTGGAAACATCACAGCTCCAACGGGTACAAATGTCCACCTGGGCTTACCCCCAGCTTCTGCCCCACTTGTTGGCACTGATCATGCATGTTCCACATTCCTCCAGCGCTGCAAATGACCTACAGCCCTTTTAGGGCCATCCCTGGTGCCAGCTGGGGCTGGGTTAGTGTTCACCAACCACCACAAACTCCATCTGCCCCGCCAGACCTAAAGCCTCAGCATGGTGATGCTCAATGTACAAAGCAGATGTAACGTGGTATGTTGCACCACACTGTCTGATGTTACAGTGACACATAAAACCTATGAGATGCAGAAAGGCAGACAGTGAGAGCTCCTCAGAGCTGGTAGCACAACTGCGGTTTTGTTCATAAGCATTACAAAGAACATTATGTTCAAATGTTTAAATTAGCAATAAAACTAAGCATTTAAGACTGAGTTTGCCTTTCACTATCCCTGCTGCAGCTGATTTGTGTTCATACAAATGAAGGGATGTTTTGGCTTCTAACACATATATAAACTTTCTAAAATAGACTTTTCTTTTTTCTCCTCCTCTCCTCTCCTCTCCTCTCCTCTCCTCTCCTCTTCTCTCCTCATTCTTAGTTCAGAAGTGATTTAAGGACAGTTGGCTCAAAAAGGATGTGCAAACCTTTGCCCTCTTTCTCCTGGAAATGCTTTGAATTGATGAATAATTCTGATGGGACAGAAGGGAAGCAATGGTCAATTTTGTATGAAACCATAATGCCTGCAGAGGCTATTTGCTTCCCAGCCAGGAGCACTAACATCTGTGCCACAAGATGAGCTTCTGCTTCTTGCAGATTTTTCCCTCAAAAGGAGATGGGGAATTTTTTCACCTTTCTGTTCCTCTGTGGGGCAACTCATTCTGTGCCCTGCATCAGATCGAGAGCGACAGCTCTGAGTTTTGCTCTTCTTTTGCATCAGTTCTGGCTTAAAGAAACAAAGAATTAAAAGAAGAAAGGAAAAGTCTTCAGATCCATTTATGGAAGCCTGCTCAGTGACAGATGCCTGCCTTACAAAAAGCTGCTTCCAGGGGTAAGGATGTGCAAAGTCATGTTCATCTGGTGACCGAACCTATGCATGATGTCCTCACTCATAGGTAGTTTGATTCAGTTGTGTTAATGGGCATCATGGGCTTGTGCAGCTCTTCATTGCAGGCTTAGAGTGAGGATAGCAAAGGAAAAGGCTCCTCTGTGGATTTCTTCAAGGAACCAGTGGCTGCCCCACAGTGTGAGCTTCTCAGGGGCTTTCTGGTTTGACTGCAAACCACCCTGGACAGCTGAGCACTCGGGAAAGGAGAAGGAGGAAGAGGGAGAGGACAAGGATGAGGAGGTGGAGGAAAAGGGGAATGGTTCAACCAAGTCCTGCACTGTTTCAGAGCAGTGCAAGGCTGGTAGCAAAGCCCAGAGCCCTGTGAGCCCCTGATGTGAGCCTCCACAGCCTCAGCTGGCATGCTCCTTTCCACAGGCACAAACTGAGCCTATCCTGCAGATGCTGGGCCAAGCACTTAGGCTTGTTGAGAGGAGCTGGTCTGAGTCATGCAACTTTAAGAAGCTGAGCACAGGGTGCTTTGCTGAACAGCCAGTCTTAGTACACACCAGCCCTCTTCTGAGCCACCTCATTTTGTTTCTGCATTTAATGGAAGCAGATACACCCCTTTCTGCTAAATACTGGGCTTTTCATGGTTGTATGAACTCCAAGCATTGCCTGCTTGTGTCCTTGCCTCAGACAAGAAGACAAAACTCCAGTTGGACCACGGCAGAGTGCCTGTTAAGTAAGAACTCTTTCAGCTCTAGTGAAAAAGCTAAAGGGTTTCCATATTTTTAGGAATAACTCCCACTCTTGACTGGAGTGCAGAGGGCTGCTTTCTGTGCCAGCATATACTATGAGAGTACCAAGAAGTTCCTGAGGTTAAACTCATCTGTAACAACTCAGCTGAGGATATGATCTGTTTATAAGGAATTAGGACAGACTGGGGAGAAACACAGCCAAGCAGATTCTCCCTTGCCTTACTGCTCGTTCAGCTTGATGGGAGTGGAATACAATAATTGGTTGTTTGTGCAATTCTTAATTAACTCAAACTCATTCAACCTTTTTTCATATCTGTAATACACAGCATAAGAGCGAGTCTCCTCAAAGTCTAGGTCTCTAACAAAAAACTTAGAGCAGATTCTCTCTAAACTGCCTGCTGCAGCTCCCCCTTTACTATACAGGGAGATGGGGCTGTATAATTAGCCTTCAGAGGTTTAATTTAGACAACTGAGTTAGGAACCCAGATTAGATGACAGGAACATTCCCTTACACTCCTCATCTCAGATGCTTCTAGTCACACTGGAGCAAGATGCTTGGAAGAGTGAGTAGGAACACCGTATGATTTCTCAAGCAAAAGTGGATGATTTTCTAAGGGTGTTGTAAAGAGTGACCTAAAAGCCTCCCAAATTAACCAGGTGGAAGATACTATCATAGGCTGAATTTCCCCTAATACCTGTCAGAGAATATTTTTATGCATTCCAGGAAGATTGCTTTTATATGCACAAACAACATTTGAAAACCTGAATATTGCACGATCCCAAGAGCTGGTTTTGCTGTGTCTAATATCCAAAGATACAGTTGGGTAAAGGCTGCAAAGTAGTTCCTTTCAGTAATTTTGTGGAGTGTTTATAAGAAGTTGGCTCAGCCATATGGGACCATCTCCTGTGTTTAACTCCTGAGAACATCTGAGCTCTCAGGACAAAAATTTCAGAGCCAACCATGTTTGCAAGGCACATACACAAGGAAATGTGGACACTGTTGTAGTTTCACAAGCCCAGGCTGTCTGCCAGAAATACTTGTGCCTTCATCTTACCAGGAAAGAGAAGTAAGTGCTGTGTCAGTCCTTCAACAAACTGAGTGGTGGAGTCCGAACAGGAAATGTGGACTAATCCTTCAGACACTGAAAGTGGAAACGCTCCTGACAGAAGGGAGCACACACCTGATTTCTGCATCCTCATGGTGTAAGTCACCCATTGGAGTGATATGTTGGGACATCAAGTGATGCAGCAGTACTCAGCATGCAGAGGGATAAGTATTTCAGCAAACTCAGATGCTGCAGCTCTCACTGGAAGATCCAGGGAGTTCAGGCTTTTAAAAAATACGTTTTTTTGGACACTGAAATTTAAGTGCACCCCATAACTATTTTCAGAAATAGGTAACACTGTGCACAGTCTCAAAGATAAAAATGAGTGAGCAAATCCCTGAAAGGAGCCAATCCTCACTTTGACAGATAATTGGTTACTTGTGCAATTCTTAATGGAGACCTATTATAGCACTTTGCCTGTTCAACACCAACAGGGAATCTACTCATGCCCAAGATCCTTGTGAACGTATTTTCAGATTTATTTGTAGCCCTGCCATAATCCCTTCCCAGAGAGCTGCACAGCCTCAGAGCCACTAGCAGGCACTCTTAGAACAATGTTCCCAACCCCAACTCCTTAAACTTGGGCAAAGTGGGAGCTGCATCTTGCGGGGTGCAAGGCTCAGATTCAGCCCTTGCACAATCACATGGCAACAGAGCCAGGAACAGCGCCTCATTACCAGCCTTGTCTGACAATCATGCCTTTAATGAGAACAAAGGTTGACAGTGATTAATCATTAAGACATTTCTTGTTCCTTGCTGCACGTGTTGAAGGCAGCCTCCTGCAGAGGCAGTCTGGCAGATTTCCTGTCTGCTCTGTACCAGGGCCCGTGTCTGGACACACAGGGATGTCTTTTCCCAAAGCCAAGCACACAGATGAATGTCTTGTCTCCATTTCAGAGCACGGAAAATTCAGAATGCATGTGCATTCTGCAAAAATAATAAACCCTCAGCTGTAAATTTGGTTGCTGGATATTCAGGCAAAATGACCTAAAGGAGATTTGTTCATGTCAGAATTTTTCCCAGAGACGTCAAGGATGGATTATTAGTATTTTACTATCTGCACCATGGTGAACTTTTAATGTCATCTTCTGGCAAAATGTATATATGAAGGTGTCAATTTTAGAAATATTTTGTTTATTTGTAATGAAAATAACATGCACGTGTTGAAAGTTCAACAGAGGAGGTTATTGTGAAATGTCTGCATCAGAAGAGGAATGTTGGCTCCATCAATGTCAATGGCAAAACTCCAGCTGACTTCAACAGGGCTAGAATTTCCTCCCAGATCTCCATCCAGGCACAGGGGCATAGTGGCACTCTTGGCTTGCAGTGACCTCATCTTACAATTTTTGGACCAAATACCTAGTTCAGAGAGACCAGTAGAGAGCCTCCACTGATGGACTTGTGCAAAGACTATCTTGAGCTCTGTATGGAGCTCTATTTTTAAATGCCTCATGAGTTCTTATTCTGAAATAAGTTTGCCAATAAGCACGAATGATAAAGATTCCTATATGGTTTTGGACAAAACCAAACACCTAATGATTTGTTCTACTTCAACATTACCATTTGCAATGGCTGCAATATGCAATATCTGCACTACAACAAGCCAAGCCCTTTAGTTTTATCATCACACAATTGCAGGAAATCAAATGAGGAAGTTTCAACAAACTGCCCCTCCTCTAGCTGGAACAAGAGCTGGTGTGAGGGGACCTGTTTTGCCTAGTACTAAAGAACAAGGTACGTGCATACTTGCAGGCTCTGTGCTTCCACTGAGGAGTGGTAATTTCCAGCTGAGACAGTGAAAACTTCCTAAACTGATTGAATTAGACACCTGTGATTATCTGTCTGTATCTTTAGTATGAGTATATATTATCTGTGTATATGTATACCTTGTTCATCTAATAAATGTTCTTGTCTCACTGCCATATGTTTATTATCTTTCACAAAAACTATCTAGCCTGAGGTCAATGCAGAAAGTTTCAGCCCACTTAGAAAAGCCATAATAAATTGAAACAAGAGTCTTGCAAGGGGAAGTGCCAGGTGATTCAGTAACAGGCGACTCTCTTATACATACGTGTTTATATTTCAACCTGCAGTTTACAAAGCACAGCTAAGAAAGACACTGGTAGCAGGCTTACGTACAATGTATCTTTTTTGGCATCTTGCCTTATGCTCATGTTTCCCCCTGGCAGTGACTGTGACAGTCACAGAAAACCAGAGGGTATGTGGGCACCGTACAGGGAGGTGTGCTCCAGGGATTGCTGTGGAGACCCAGGCTGCTAGGATTCCATGGAGCCAAGCAAATGAGGTACATCATATATGATTCACCCTCTCTATTAATTGTCTGTAGTTTAAACAAATTTGTGTCACTTCTAATTAACAAGCACAAAAAAAAAAAAGATTATTTAATATGGAGATTTTCCTCAAGCATTAAAAAAAGCAAAGCAAATACCATAAATGCCAATTTTTCTGCAGGAGGAGGGAGCAGGCAACCTGAACAAAATATTTAGTGAAGAAAGAAAAAATAATTAAACATGCAGAACAATAACAACAACAACAGAAAAATCACATCACTGGAGCCAAACACTTCCATTCAAATGAGCACAACATGGGTGACATGACTGTCAGAGACACATACTAAGATCAAAGCTCTCCTGCTGAGAATACACAGCAAGAACATGAGCATCCTTAAACTGCAGCATCCTGGGATCAGCCTTCTAACACCAACAGCTCCTAACTGTGCAGGCAAACAATGGCCAACACTGAAAAGCAATGTGTGAAAAATGGCTCTGACCTGCATCTCCCTGTACTGATTGAAGCTGCAGAAGGGACAGAATGCCTCAGGTGGGACTGGATCTCTTTGTTCCCAGTTACCTGTCCCAGGACAATGACTGGTGCTAACCAAAATCAGCCTGGTAGCCAAGTGTCACTGGGCACAGAAGCAGGGAGTGGGACAAACCCAAATGCTTTCCAGCTGGGACAGCCCATGGCACTGGTGCAAGTGCACAATGCATGGTTCAATGGAGCAGCTTTGACTGCCCATCTGTGCAGTTTTAAATGAGTCCTTATCACACAACCCCAACTGTGGTCTTCCCTATCCTTCCTTTATAACAACCACTGTCTTTGTTATAAAACAACTTAATTTGATGGGAGTTAATTTGCAGGAATCGGCATAAACCTGAGCTCCTGCCATCCCCTCGCACTGTCTTGGTGAGTGTGATAAAATGGTGCCAGTGGCTGCAGCACCCTGAGGGTTTGACAAATCTACCTATCCCTCATCTCTCTGTGCCAACAGCAGTTTCATTAAAATGTGAAAATACTAGGTTTCCTAAAAAGCAATCCTGGGATTTGACTAATTTTTCATTATGATCTCAAGATGAAGGAAGCAGCGTGGTTTTCTCAGGTATCCCAGCAGTTCCAAATACTTCTCTGGTCAGGCAAAGAGTAAAGTCAGGACCCTGAATTTTAGGAAAGCAAAATTCCAGCCATTCAAAGGATTAGTCAATAGGACCCCATGATAAACTGCCCTCAGGGACAAGGGAGCACAACAGAGCTGGCAGATCTATAAGAATGTTTTCCATAGAGTACAAGAGCTCTCAATCCCCTGATGTAAGAAATCAGGAAAGGGAGGCAAGAGACAAACATGGATGAGTGAGGATCCACTGGTCAAATTAAAGGGCAAGAAAGATGTGCTGTATGTGACTGGAGCTGAACTTGGCAAGGGATGTAAAGAGTAACAAGAAGGGCTTGTAAAGCTGTGTCAGTCAGAAAAGGAAAGATAAGGAAACTTTACCCCATCAATGAACATGACTGGCAAACTGGTAGAGAACGGACTATGAGCTACTTGACAACGTTTTGCCTCAGTCTTCACTGGCAATCTCTATTCCCAGTTCTAGTTTTGAA
Organism: Dicaeum eximium; assembly: GCA_013396995.1. Taxonomy (NCBI): domain Eukaryota; kingdom Metazoa; phylum Chordata; class Aves; order Passeriformes; family Dicaeidae; genus Dicaeum; species Dicaeum eximium. Next base: position 82,131 of record VWZP01008105.1, on the reverse strand, counting down.
CTAAAAGAGTGCAGATTCAGTCTAGATATAATGAAGAAAATTTTTAATGAGGTTGGTGAATCATTGGAACAAAAAACCATCAGGTTCCCCAGAGAAGCTGTGAATGCCCCAGCCCTGGAAATGTTAACCATCAGGTTGGACAAGCCTCTGAGCAAGGGGATCTAGTGAAAGGTGTCCCTGCCCACTGCAGGGTTGGACTAGATGATCTTTAAAGGTACCTTCCAATCAAACAATTTTATGGTACTAAGACTCTTTTCCTTGGAGAGGTAACAGAGTTTGACAGAGCTTCTCCACTTCTGCTTTCAGCCCTGCAGAGTTTAGCTCTTTGCCTGTCCACGATCTCCATCATGGGAACTGATTTGCTGCCTCATTGCCCCTCTGGTGGCATGACCAGGCATGGTGGTTATCTGCTGCAGGAATAAAAGGTTATTTCAAAGGTGACAGAGGGCCAGTAATGCTGTATAATGGCACAGGCCCTTCAAGGAACACCTGGCATCTCACTGAGCTCACAGAAAAGTGCAACAGTGCTTGCATGTAGTGAGTTGTTTCTTCTGTTCTTTATCTCCAACCTTTAAAAAGCTGAAATGGAGCCAGCTAGAGAGGTCAGCATAGCCCAATCCACCAGGGACCAGTCCTGCCTTGGACAGCATGTCTGGGAGGAATTATCTGAGGAAACTCTTCCTTAAATCAGACAAAGTAAAAAGTGAATTATACTTCTGGCATTTATTTAAGCTATTTACTGCCCAAATCTTGCAGCGTGGGAAAGAATAACAGACTATCCAGAGCCTGCCGTATGCCAGCTATCAGATAACGCGCGACTCCGGAGAATGGGAAGGTTGGTGCCAACAAAAACTTTCTTGGACGACTTCTGCTCGTTTTGTATTATTCTTGTGCAAGAGCAGTGAAAACCTGTTTTGCATCCCTGTTTTTAAATGGACTTACTCTCTTATGAAAAAGAACAGGTGGACAGGTATCACTGTCCTGTTATCTTTCTCTGAGCAAGGGAAAGCACAAATGCTTTTGTCAAATCACTCTCATATTTTGCTGTGGTATTCACCACATTTGGGATATACCAAAGCAAAGGTAAATACTCCACAGAGCAAGGAGTAGGAAGCTCTGGAAAGCCTTTTATACTCACACTGTCTGCCCTGCCAGACAAGCCATGGGCTTTACTGAGAGGGGACACAGTGCTGTCTTCTGGCAATGCCTTTGAAGAGACACTGGGGAGATGCAAGTTCTGCCCTCATCTTCACATGGTTGGTCACAGCTACACAGTTTAATAAACACATAAACTAAGAAAAGACCCTTTTAGGGGCCGGAGTGTGTCCTTCTCACTGTCTAGTGGCAGAGCTGAGGTGATAAAAAGTACAGTAAGGAGCTTTCACTGGCATCTGCAGTGCCCATTGAGCTGTGTTGGACCAGACAGCTCAGACAAAACAGGGAAATAGAAACACCCAGCTGACCACTTAACTGTGCTTACAAGGAGAGAAAGCAAAAGGAGAAACCAGCTGAACTAAATGAACTACACGAGTTGTACTGCATTCTACAAATTAGTTGGTTAGACACTACAGAGGTAAAAAAAAAAAAGGAATTGGCTTTGTTTGATTTGAATTCCCTGTAGAGGACATCCCTTCGCAGTCCTGGCAGTTGGACAACAATAGAAGGCAAGGGAGAAGCCTTCATTTATTGCAAGATTGGATTATTTTGGATTTTAGGTATTCTAAATGTGCATATTTGCTCTACAGCAAAAGCATCTTAATCTGTGACATCCTTTTCCTATCCTAAAAAGCAAAAGTTGGATTCATTCTTGGGCCATAGACAGCACATGTCTCCTTTAACTTAAAAATAAGGTTTAAATGGGATTTATTTGGCTCACTGGTTTGTACTATCTGGCACGAGAAAACATTTTATCCAATGACTGCTTTGCAGGCTATTCCTGCAAGTTACCTTCCCTGTGGGTCACACAAAAGTTTCTGGTAAGTTTTTAGAGCTCACAGGCAGGAGAAGCCTACCAGGAGGCTATGTAGATTCAAACAATGAAAGGAGACTCTGACACACAAGACTTCACACACCTTTGTTAATTAGGAGAAGGGCAAAAATCTTTTGATGGGTCAAGCTGTGGGTTCAGAATATTCAAAATATCATGATAGAGGTTTGATACTGGATAGCAAGGAGTTGTGATATGATATTTGTGGGGTTTGACACCACAACTCTTGATAAATTGTACTGAGGTTACTAGGGGTCTTGATAAAACATCTCTAAAATACTGTGTCCCTCCTGTTATTACAAGTCTAGAAGTGATGGAAAGTAATGATAGTTTTAACCAATGACATAAAGTACCTCAAAGGGCTGTTGAAATATATATCATTATGTAAATTAGATTGCTTGAGCTAGAAAGGGCAGATTTACACAGTAGCTGGTTCATGGATAAAGAACTCTTATCACATACATCTTGTTCTCCAGACCAAAGAGGTGTCAAATTCAGGGGATAACCCTTTACTAGCAAGGTCTTGCTCTGTAAAAATGCTTCCTTGATTTTTAATAATGTTAGTTATGCCTCTTGATTTCTGCCCCGCTTCTCCGTAATATTTTTTTGTGTGACTAATCAGAGTTGAATCTTACAAAAATAAAGTGTTAATTAAGCTTTATCTAATCTCAATCTAATCTGACAGCAGCAACCCCCATCTGCTGCTCTGCTGTGCGCTCCTATTTGGACCACCTACTATACATGGATAATTAGGTGTCGCAACCACTGTGGCATCTGAATTCAGGAGAGTGCTGAGTGATTCAGACAGCCATCTTTACAGCTGGGCCCACCACCTTGCTTTCCTGGACATGCAGTGGACAGGACTTACTGTATTATCCCGTCTAGGAGCCAGCAGAAGGCTTGTTTCATGCCATTGGAAAGTTCGGTACCAGATCCAGTCACCAGGGCTCTCCTGGCTGTTCATGGACTGAAGGCAAATCCTTGTCTCCAGAGGGTTACTGGCCAAGTCTGGCCTCTGAAATGAATGGGATGAGTCTGGAGGTGCCTCTCTTCTCTTGCTGACTAGAGGAGTGTGGGGGGCTGATTTTGGGCATACACTGAAATGAGACAATTCTCATCTGCTGGTAAGAAATCTAAGAAATTACACGGGCACCAAGTCTGTCGTAACAGAGTTGGGAGCCAAATGCAAATGCATTGGAAAGATCCCACTGGGCTTTGGACCAGGCTCTGTCATACAGACAAGTTAATAAGAGTGGGACACGGAGAGTGACGTGCAGAGAAGTATAAATCCAAACACCCTCATGGTTAGACATATTTACTTGTGGCCTGCACCTCTCAAATCCTCTGGGGGAATTACTCCAACAGTGCTCACCTTGCACACACAGTCATTTTGCCAGGATAAGGGATGATTTAATGTATTCTCCTCCCTTGCTCAAATCAGTTATCTAGTCTTTGTCCACACACACTGCATGACCTGATTTTCCTCTCTGAGATAAGTCTTCCTAAGCTGCTAAAAGCTTGTCTGAAAAGCCAGCTCAGAGGTCAAGTGAGCAGGATTTCATCATTTCACTGGATATCTTTGAGGAGAAAATGAAAACTTTGTGTTACACTGCTAGTCACAGCATTAGACATAAGCTGGGTCCAATGAAATCTTGCAATGCTCACTCCACTGGTGGAAAGCACAATTTCCTGAAATACCAGTGGTTCCTTAGCCAGGAAAGCTATCAGTTTAAATAAATAAAAACAAACAAAATGGAAAAGAAACATTACATTAATCATAAGGGTCAGTCAGACACCTTGCAATCTAGTGTAAGTAAAGGTCCCCAGACAGCCACCAAGAGGACTTTGCCTTTTCTTTGCTTCATGAACTCAGACAGAAATTCTCTGCTAAAATTAGGGGCAAACCTCCCAGCAGCTTAAGTGGGTCCATGGGCTCCCCAAGAGTTTGCACAGCTCTGCATGCAGAAGGATATCTGGCTTCTGCAAGGAGCAGACGTTTAAAGGCAGGGCAGACTGAAAATCTGTGGCATAAATGGCACAATGGATACACAGATAAGCAGACAGCAGCTGATCTATTCCTTCCTAACAAAGAAGGACAGCCCTCTTTACAGCTGAGAGACCTATCAGCATCTTTGATATCATTGTTCTTGGGGGAACTGCTGAATAAAGGGTCTCTGTCTTTTTGAGGATAATTACAACTGATTTTTTTTTCCCTGATAAAGAATGTAGCCATTGAGCCATAATGGCATTATTTGATGACTTAAATTCATCCTCTAATCCCTCCAAAATGGTATAAATTATTGAACAAGTCACTCAACCCTATAAAAGCACTTTAAAAACATTTTGTTCAGCATGATAATGATCAGACAGAATGTAGCAAGAGTTACAGTAAATTAGGCTCATGCTCCAAGCTGGCTGCCACTCAATATACTCATAGCTAAATTCTCACCTACTGAGTAAGACACTCTGTCATGGATAAATTAAGATATAGTTGGTTCTAAAGTGTGTTGGCAAGGACCCTTAGTTCCTTCCCATTTTTTACAGAGAACATCCATGTGATTTCTGGAGGTACTATCAGAGAGCTACACAATGTTGTGCCTTGGAGAGATGCCGTGGTACCTCTGAGCAAGCTCAGAAACAAGGACAATTAGTTTGGGTAGAGATAATGTTCCCAGAACACCATTTCCAGCATGTAGATTAGCTTCTCAGCTTCTGCCTGAGCTTCTCTGCTGCCAGCCTCAAGTGGTGCCACAAGTTAACCCTAAGGTGCTCAGAGGTGAACCCCCCTGCTTAGCAAACCATGCCCACCAGCCTCAGAGCTACTCCTGCAGTGTTACTGTGCTGTGACACAGAGCAGATCTACCCCAAATCCAAAACCAATTGCAATGAAAGCCTTGCTGTGCACACCATGTCTCATTCTATCACTTGCCCTTACATGGCAACCACAATGCCCCAGTTTTGGGATAACAAAGTGGGATCCTCATCTCCACCGATGTCCCTCATGATCCTATATCATTGGTGATAACAGCAACTGCAGATAAGGCACCTGAAACACTCAGCTGAGCACATGGTTTGACAGTGCTTGTAATCATCCAAAGTTTGTTAGTTTTTATTAGTAGTATCAGTGTGACAAAATAGTTACTCATGATGCTCCTTAACTCTGCTTGAGGGTTATCACTGACGGTGACAAATAATGTGTACCAACAATTACAACAACAGTGCTGTAAATTCTGCATTTCTCTGAATTACTGATTGGCAATTTTACAAAACTGAATTGCCGTCACTGAGCATCAGAATGTGATTCCCTATACTCCTGTCAAGGAGAAGTGCTACAATCCTTAGATGTGACACAGTATGGACTAGCAGATACTTTTGAACCAGGTCCATTTTGAGGAATTTGACCCGTCTTACGAAACACAGTCTAGGTTTGTTCCTTTGCTGGAATGGAGACCCAGTGTGCTTGAGAGCCAAGCCAAAGCACTGATTCTGCCCAGTTGCCAATGTATTCTGGGAAATTTCTGCCCACAAGCTAAACTTCATCTTCTTTCTCTTCACTGTAACTGAAGCCTCAGCAGAAACCCTGGTCTGACCTACTCTGCTGCCCTTGATTCTGTGCAAAAATCAGTGATACGTCACAGCAAGATCTAGTACAAGTTTCCTCATACCCACAGTGAGTAATAGTGGGTTGTGACAGCTTTCTCCTATCCCAGATTCTATTCTATTCTATATGCTATTCTATGCGATTCTATGCGATTCTATGCGATTCTATTCTATTCTATTCTATTCTATTCTGTTCTGTTCTGTTCTGTCCTGTCCTGTCCTGTCCTGTCCTGTCCTGTCCTATCCTATCCTATCCTATCCTATCCTATCCTATCCTATCCTATCCTATCCTATCCTATCCTATCCTATCCTATCCTATCCTATCCTATTCCATTCCATTCCATTCCATTCCATTCCATTCCATTCCATTCCATTCCATTCCATTCCATTCCATTCCATTCCATTCTATTCTATTCTATTCTATTCTATTCTATTCTATTCTATTCTATTCTATTCTATTCTATTCTATTCTATTCTATTCTATTCTATTCTATTCTATTCTTTAAATGAGCACAAGAGCCAGCAAGCAGCTCCAGTTACCTGAGTATCCTGTTTCCAACAGTAACTGGTAATAAATACCTGGAGTACAGGAAACAGAAGGCAAATAGAATGCTTCTCCCCCTCATATAACTTCTTCATGTCAATCATACTTGCATGCCTCCACCAGGCCCTCCCAGATTTCTCTTGATCACCTTTGTGCCTTTCTCTGATCCTCTTCTAGAGAGAACAGAATTGCACTGCAGCGGTCAACATGGGAGTGAATTGTGAATCATGGGTTGAGATACTGGGCTAGTGGATTTTTGTAGTCTGCTTTCTAGTCCCTTGCCAATATTTTGTATGTGCTATTTGCCTTTCCACTAACTGTTGACCCTGATATTTTCAGAGAACTACTCATAACAACTCAATATATCTCTGAGCAGTGGCAGTTAAGTCAGAGCTCATGATTTTGTACATAGACACAGGATTGTTTCTTTTTACCATATCTGTTACTCTGTATTTCTAGACATTTAGCATTTTATAGTCACTTATTTGACAGGAATTTTTTTTAATAGCTGGCTTTTAGTTTTACACTGAGTACTTTCTCCTATGAGCAAATTTTTCACTGTTACCCCTTTTAATAGATTTATTTGTCTGTTACACATCAAAGATCTTTGCTTTAATCCTAATGATAAAACTCCTTTATTAAGAACCTGACCATTTATTCACACAGTTTTGTTTTTTTTTCCTAACTTGATTTGGCTGTCTCCTAGCCCATTGATAATTTGTTAGATAAGAGTCTTCACATTTCCATATTTATATAGCTACCAAAAGGAAATAGAAGTTCCTTTTAAGAGAGATGAGGAGCAGAAAACAGGTGTATGCTAAACCAGAGCCAAAATCCATCCACACCTGTTACATGAGGGGTCACCATTTATGGTAGTTGAGCCAGGAACAAGACTGAGAGACTCCAAGATTCAGAAGGTGAGAGAAAAAGTTTTATTATAAGAAGAACGTCCCTAGTAGAAATCCAGCGAGTCTTTTATCACCAGACTCGCTAGGTAGAGAAAGCACCCCACACACAAATGGTGAGCTAAGAGTAACACACAAAAGGACAACTATTGTAAATAACAGGTGCAAAAAGAGATAATGATGTAGTTTATAATTCTTTCCTCTGAGTTTCCCAGGCCAAGCCTGGGAAATTTATCTCTGTTCTTTCTACAGAAGAACTGAGAGTAACTACACACACCGACTCTTCCCAAATAACGTTCCTGGCTGTACATTCTCTAACCAGCCAGTAGACCACATCCAAAACACAGGGAAAATACCCAAGGATCTCAATATCCTATGTTCTGGTACTTAGAAATGCCAAAACAATCCTACACTAGCCAGAATGGTCCTGCAGGGACCTACTGGCTCTGTCCAAGACCCTCCTTGAGTGACCCTGTCCATGAACCAGCCCTGCATGTACACAACAGCAGAAAGGATAAACCTGGTTATTCTGGATTTCTGGCGGCTTGGGGATGCCTGTACTTGAAAAATCTCAGTTGTCCTTTGAGGACAAGTGTCCATAGCTTTCATAGGATGGGAGCAAGACATTTAATACTCTCTCTCCTCATCTTCTACTTGGAAGCCAACATGTGAGGTGCTGACACAATGGACACAATCCTAATGTTTGTATCTTGGGGAGAAACAAAGCTTGAATTATTATACACACTTGAATTACACTTGAATTATTACCTTAAGGCTTAAATTAATACCTTAAAGTTCCTTATTATCACAGTCATGTTTTAGGAAGAGAGGAAAATAAAAGGATCATAGAGAAATTCCTGTCATCATGACCTTTCCTGCAATCTTCTGGGGACCAAACCAAGCATACAGCTGGTATCTATTCAGGGCAGACATAGAGTGGAGACTGAAGCAGGGTCACCTTCATAAGCTCTGAAAAGGTAAAGACTGATATAGGCTTTTTGCCCTCCATAGATATATCAGGCTGGACCATCACTACATTCAGAAAAAGAGGTGAAAAAAGAGATTACAGAGTTATAGGAGAAATGGAAGGGTCTGGAATGCAAGCTTTTGCCTCTTGGAGAAATAATCTTTCAAAGAAAGCATTCAGTGATAGTAATAGAAAGGAAAACTTATTGATTTCCTTTCCAAGACCTCCATGAGCTTTTTCTCAAAAGACAGAGTTCCATATTTCAGGGCCTTTACAAGACCCAGCATTGTTGTACCAGAGGGCAAGGTCAATCTGACAAACACCTGTGCCAGATACTCCCAGCATGGAAGTGTGCAGGCCCTTTTTACTGGTTGCCAGACAGCTCATTTAGGAAGATTTGCGAAATGGCCCCATCAAATTCTGTAATCAGGAATGTGAGGCACCAGAACTATTATTTTCTGTGGCTTTTCCTGGAGTTGTGTTGTTCGTAGCTGATGTTTTGACCCAACAAGGAACAAGCTTTCTTTTCATCATTTCTCTGATATTTTGAGATTCCCATCAGTAATGCTGGGAGAGCAAAGTGTGAATCATAAGAAGCAAGAATGGAAAACTGGCTGAGCATCCCCTGGAGAAGACAGAATCATCTGATCCACTGTGCTCACCCTTGCTTTCCATCACCCACCTGCTATCCCCTCCCCAGTTCTCTCTTGTTCTACTCTGCTGAGTTTTGAACATTCTTCACATTTAGATGGGAGAGGATTTGTTCAGTGGGATATTCCCTGAAAACTGGCCTTTGCTAAAGTCCTCTGTGCAACAGCAGCACTCCCCCCTTTCTGCAATGACTCAGATGAGTAGGCCCAGTGACTCAGTGGCTTGGAGAGCTTAAATATCAAGGGACTGTTGACAATAGCCTTCCCTAACTTGAGTAAGGATTACAAATCTCGGTGCTTTGGGATTGAAAGATTCCCTCAGCACCCTTACGCCTCTTCAAGTTGTTTGTACCCTCCCTCCCTTGTCTTGCAAAGCCATAATCAGGTAGTGCACCAATAAAAACAGTGGAAATAAAAACTTTCTAATTTCCTGTGGCTGTTTAGGCATCACTTTGGGAACCTCAGGGAACTAAGTTAGCATGAAGAGATTGATGTTATCGCATGGTTTCTGACCTCACAGAACTCAGAAGTGTTTTAACATTTTCTAAAACTACAGCTCCTCAGTCTGTTTTCTCCAAGAAAACAGAATATATGCTCCTAAAATTGTTGCCATATTTCTACTAAAATGCAAGGGACTGAATTGCCAGAAAAGCCCTGGACTAACCAGCAGTGGAAGTTTGAAAGCTGCAGATGAGAGCAGCATGCCCTTGTCTCCATGCCAGGTCCTGGCTCCCACCCACCACTATGAATGCACATGGCAGCATTAGGCTGCACTAACAGAGAGTAGGCAGCAGGAAAATGGATACCCAGGAGGTGGAAAAGCACATAATGGGAGATGAGAGACTGAGCAAAAAGAGAGAGGTTGCTAAATGGACCCCCCAAAAAAATTGTAAAGAATTACTATTGATTTCCCTAATGTCCCTGTCCCTACACACATGGGAGGCACCCAGAACTACAGTGACCAAAACAAAGCTGCTATACAGATAAATACATGTTTACATGTTTGTTGTGATGTGGGTTAACAATAAGGAGTAGAGGGGATCAAAACATTCTCAAATGATCACACTCTTAAAAGATTACATTAAGCTCTGATACACTGTTGATACATTCAGGCAGGAAGAAAAGATTATTTAAACTGAATGTGATTTTTACATATGTAAGTAATTTCATTTGTGCACATTTTTGTTCGGCTTTCTTGGGGAAGGAAAATATGATGCACTTTGAGTGCCTAAAGACTTTGACTTGACATTTATCTCATTTGTTGAAAACAGATCCCTCTGAACTGATTTAATAAAAACTTCTAGAGCCAAGTTTCCTGCTTGGAGCAATTGTTTTAAACAGTGAATGAAGGTATTTCAGTACCCGTCCCCCTTTTTTATTCCAGTCCCACAAAATCCCATTTTTTTACTTTCAGATGTTGACTCTTTGTTATTTTTAAAAACTGTCAAGTTTGACAATGAGATTGTGACAACTTTTGTTTTGTCCTAAATCCTGTCTATTCCTTCTCCTGCCAAATCGATAGGCAACGAAATGAAGATGGGAAAGAATTAGCACCAAACTTTGTTGGACCTTTTTGGCAGTATGTGTGTTCACAGTGAAAGTAAACAAAACATTATTTGTATGTATTTGCAAAAAGTTGTCAAATTTTATGACAATGAGGGATAAAGGCAGCTGCTTAACTACTCCCCTGGCATTCCAGACAGGATTTCAGAGCTCTTGGACTGACTCACATGTCACTTGGCACATTTTGTAGAGGGTACCTTATTTTTCACTAGGAGAGTGATGAAGCCTTGCAGCACTGAAAATTGCAATATTGATCATGGGCTCTGAGTACATGCAGAATTCTTCAAACAGTAGCATTTACAGCCTTACTTCTTCTTCTGGCTACTATTATTATTTGAGCTGTAATTAGTATTGTAATAGTTTAATTTAATTACACTAGGTGTATTATTGCATTCTTACAAAGAAGTTCTTGGGTGTTCTATGGTGTTAAAGTGTTGTGACAAGCACAAAGAAAACTTTGCAGATATGAAAACTAAATGCAGGAATCTTGGAGAGCTTTGAATTTCAGTAGTAGTTAAATCTCAAGAGACACAAATTCATCCTCCCTCTTCTTCCCAGAAATCCACTTCCTTTCTCTGAACTGGAATAATCCCTTAGTTTCCCAGAGTTCTGCTATCTGGAGCTCATGTGAAATTTATGGTGGCAAGGACGGCATAAATGATCTTACTTTCCCATCTTCATATTTTTGGAAGAAATCACCCAGACAATGTTTCCTTGTTTTTGAGAGGAGCTGGCAATGATGCTTCTGATAGCACAGATTCCCTCTGCAGGAGCAGGTCCATCCCCTCACCCCAAGAAGAGGAGTAGCTGTGTTCCTGCCCGGGGTGAGGTGCTACATGGAGTGACCCCTCACAGAGACCAGCATAAAAGCCCCAGCAAGCTGCAAATCCTTCACTGGGCAGTTCCAGGACCCAGGTAAGGCAGAATGGATTTGAACTTTCAAACAAATGAAACAAAGGTCATCCAGAGGTCACGTTCTTAAATCCCTGGCCAGCTGGATAGCCACCTATGCACCCATCTACCCAGCCACCTCTGTGACTGCCTATTATTTTGCATGACTTTATCTCCCCTAGATCTTTGACATATGATCTTTGAAGAACTTGAACTGTATGAGTCTCTAATGATTCATGATCTTGCAAGTCATTATTATGTCCCTGACTGGCTTCCTTGTAGGCCCCCTTTAGATACTGGAAGGAATTCCCATCAATATGTGCATTTCTCCTTTCCTATGACAAAATGATACAGATATCTTTGTTACTGTCAGCTCCTCCAACTCCAGTTTACAGAGAACTTCTCTTTAATGACTGCAGCTCAATGACTCTTATTTAGATGGGCCCCCATGTGTGTTGTGCTTTTCTTTTTCTTTTTTAATCATCTGGCATAGCCCCAGATACTTCCTGATAAATCATATCTAATGTCTGTCTTGTGGTTTTCTGATGTGAACAACAACAACAACAAAATAAAAAATCAAAGTGGTAAAAAAGCAATATTAAAAACACATTTAGTGCAATCACGCACTGGGGAGAAATGAAAAAAGCACTAAACTCTACCTTCTTCTCTACAACCACCTTGAAAGTTTGAAAGTTACAATGAAAACGCAGTGGGTTGTAGAGTGAAGCAGTAATGAGAATCAGAGGATTAAATCAAAAAACAATTAACAGTTTTATTCTTGACATGCTGTTTCCTGCTTTTGGTTTAAATTTATCTTTATCATTCAAGCATTTGCATAAGTGCTTAACTAAGGTGTTAGTAGCATTATTCAAGGAAGTTCAACATTTTGCTGGATTAGAGACACACATTTTTCAGTCCCCAATGATGACAATTATTGTTATTGTGGTTCCTGCTATTAAAAGCTTTCCCTTCCAAAGCTTCTTCAGGATCATTTATCTTTCCACTTACTTAAATTTCTAGATTTTTAACCTTCTGTTTTTCCTTTATACCAACTCCTACTGATTGCCTTAAATCCTCCTGTTTGACCTCCTCCTCTCTTGCCCCCAACATGCCCCTTCCCAGCCCCATGCAGCCACAAGCAGCAGTGGTGGCTGTGATTCAGCAGCTGCTTGGCCAACCAGGGCTGGACCAGGGCTGGCCAACCAGTGGAACCATCCCACTGGGAGGAAAGCAGCCACTCCAGCGCTCCAAACTCAGAGAAAGTGGGAGGTGGGATTCACCCCCAGCTAGTGGCTAGACACAGAGCATTAATTTAATCTTCCGTATCATTTGCTCACAGCTGCTTCCAACGCGGCTTTTCCTCCTGACAATGTCCGAACTTCCCAGCAGATGGCATCTCCTCCCAACTTCTACCTGAGCTCGCCATGTGCCCAAAGACACAGCCTGCACCCACTTTCTTTTGAAACCACCAGCTTAACATTCTATCTATGCAGGAAACATGCCTAAGGGAAGGGCAAACAGGAGTGAATCTACATCATTACACCTTTATTTTGCAGCTCGAGCTACTTATGTTTCTCTCAATGTTCAGACAATTATGGATTTTTCACCGCTGGAGAAGACCCAATGTTTATTTGTAGACCAGCTCTAAAAAGCAACCAAAGAGTGCAAATAATTTGCATCTATTACAACAGGAACTCTAAAATGGAGTATGATCTATTACTTGGCAAAGCCAAATGGAAGCTACAATAACAAGACCAATGAGGCTGCTGTACAAGACCTTCCCTTCTCAAGCAGCTGCTGGAAAACTGGAATGGTTGCAACCCTCAGCCCTCAGCCAGACACTTCATGAACACACACAGCAGGAGAACACTTCCTTGTTCTTCCCTATATAGCAGCATTGTGCCTTTCCATTTCATCTCTGAGGACACGACTGAGTGACACAAGACCTTTGTCCCAATGGTTTGGTAAGTTCAGATAGGCAGGATTTGGATAAAGCTTTGACTGGCACAGCCACAGCAGCACTGTCACCTCTGCACATCTGCAGGTCCAGCTCCAAATGCTCCTCAGAGCCCAATTCCTTTGTAGGTTGTGAAATAAACAGGGAGGGACAGGTGACAGAAAGCTGAGGAGGAGAGGTTTGGAGGAGGATGATGGGAGAGGCTTTCAGGAAAAGCATGAAGGATGTCCTGATGGAATGCACTGCAAGAAGAGTTTAGGACAATACCTCTTCTTGGGACACCACACTGGCTAAGTCCAGCTCTATTCTCTCTCTTCTTGGCATTGCTTCACTGACCAGTGAAAGCCAGTATGCTGAAATGGCTACCAAATGAACAAACAGAAATTATGCTACTGGGGTCATGTGACCACACATGAATTAACTATCCCAACTTAGCTGTGAAATGCTGAGAATTCTACATGAACAGTCCAAATTTCAAAACACGCCTCCAGCTAAAATAAAGCAAGGCAATTATCTGATATCGGGATTTGCACCAATGCCCTGCAAACAGAAAATGAGATAAGTATGTAGAGCAAATGAGCCACTTTCTCAGATCTAACTTTTGACAAGATGGTCCCCCTGAATGCAGTTTGCTGAGAATACCAGTGAGTCACACTCAGAAATGAATTTAAGAAGTAAATAAAACAACAAATACAGAAATTATAGTAAACAAGGAGCTGAATCAAAGACAATTTTTTTCCTGCATTAAGAAGTCTGCTCATATGAAATGTGATTAGCACTGGCACACTTATCCTATTTTTTATATTTATTATTGTTAATAAACTACACCACTTGTGTTCACAATGCTGCAAAGATGGTGATCTTAGAGTGCTTTCAGCTGCAAGTTGACCTAAGGCTTTTATAATCAGAAGTCTCCTTCTCAGAAAGGCAGACAGAGCCAAGACAGAAATTGAAGCTGAAAACTATATGTATCATTTAGTTCAAAATCCTGCAAAAATAAAAGCTGGGTCTCCATAGCATGCTTGTTGGTCTTCTGTTTAGTCGCATTTCTAGGTAACAAGTGAGATTTATTAAAAGCTTGAAACAGCCAGAACCTGTTCCTGTTGCAATAACTGATCATTTTTTTAGTTGAAGGGGGGCAGATAAACTGAAGTTCGGTATTTTTGAAACTACCACCTTGTCATTTAGCTGGAGTGGCAATTTCCTTTAACGTTTTGGACATGAATTTCATTCTCAAAGAGAGAGCAGCCCAGCAGCAAGGGCTGCTAATGCAACACGTGCCAGTTTCAAAGCACCCTCATTTAAAGTAGTAGTCTAAAATCCCCTGAATTTCTGGGGAAACTGTCTTGGTGGGGACTTTCAAAACATAACTTAAATTATTATTTTAGCGAAAACATGGCTTTTTCTCTTTCTTAAATGCCCTGTTTGAATTCTAATTGGTCTCAAGTTTCAGATTTCAAGCCAATAGTAAATAGGCAGGAGGGCATTCATTTGCTGGGCAATTTTCCCCTCCATAGGCAGTCTTGTGCCTTAGGCAAAAGACAGAGGGGAAGATTAGAGCACCACAGGACCCTTTTTCATCCCCCAGCAGAACAGCAGGAGGTGGTGACCAGGTGCTTGGGTCTCTGAGAGAAAGGCAGGCTGCAGCAGGGACCTTTGGGAAGAGACATGTCTGGGAGGTTTAACATAGAAGGCTACAGTCCCCAGGACGCTGGGAAACAACCACAGGTTTTCAACAGCCCTTGGTTTGGGCTTTTCTGTGACATGGAGAAGACTCCTGCCCTAGACTGGCACAAAGCTCAGTGGTTCATGCAGGAGATGTGGTAGCAGGAGACTCTAAATCCAAGGGGTGCCATGCTCAAGCCAGAGGCTCATGTGATACAGCAGTTGCTGAGCAAGGGATGAGAGCCCTGGCCAAACTGAAGTCCTATCTGCTATTTATGCAAATATGTGGGGCTCTCACTTCCTTACTGAGGAAACAACAGAAAGAGGGTAACACAGAGCTATGTGGGCTGTGCCTGTGTGGGTGTGTGTGCTGCTACCCACACAGATTCAGCATCCACCCCTCACCAAGACAGGGTTGGCAAAGCCTGGAGGGCTCAGGAAGGAAGAAAACCACCAGAATCTCAGTCTCTTTTGTCCTCAGGCATTGGCTAAAATCCAAAGACACAGGTTCGCCTTCATTTGCAGATGTGGTGGAGACCATGGGGATTTCAGTCTTGGACAACTAAGATCCCCTTCTGCCTATTCATTAAGAGTACAGGCTGCTCTGAGAAATGCCTTTGTGCTGGGCTTGTAAGGGGCAGCCTTAATTATTCCCGTTCCTCTTAAATCGTCTCTTTGTGCTACAGGCTCAGCCGTGATGATTTTTCATATGAGAGGATTGCATCACATCAGACTTGGGGCCATAAATCCCCCAGAACGGGCAAACTAGTGACAGCACTGGCCTGTTTTACAGCAGGAAAGTGTAAAGTTTATTGTGATTTTTAGAAGTGAAATGATTTTAAAGTTACATAACCTTAAAGGGGAAAAAAGCCCCACACCACAGTAAGAGTAACACTGCGGAAAGTTAATGTCTTCCCCAAACAGAGTGACCAGGTTATGGGGAGGGGTGGCAGTGGGTGGGTTGGTGGAAGTGGCCAGAGATGAATGAAAACAGGAAAGGAGACTAACGCTGATGTGCCTGTGATGGCCTGAACACCTTAACCCTTTGTGGTCCCTTTCTGACACTCCTGTGGCTTGGGCTGCCTTGCCTAACAAAATGGTCTGACCCATGATTGCACCCCATCCATAAGAAGGATAGACAGGCTCAATCATTCCACCAGGAGCTACATCCTGGAGCACATCCCTCCAAGGCTGTCCTTTTCTTGGGGACTGCCAGCCGTGAACACACGGGAGGCCCCGGGATCGTGCTTTATTTTGGTGAAACGTTCAGAAAGGACATACCAAGATTTGGTGGGAGGAATAGCAAAGCCCAGCCCAAAGATCTGACTTGGCGCTGTGCCTGGGTGCAGTGTTTAAGATTTAGAGGGGGAGGATTTTTCCCACGTGCTCTGTACTGGCTTTATGCTGCTCCTCTGAGGCCGACTGCCCCCAGCCCACACTGAGAGCTTCCAAAGCCCCAGCTTGGGCTTTTGGTTCTCTTGTTGCCCAGCCATGCTGGATGGGAGCACCTCCTCTGTCACATGGGACTTGCTGAGCTTCCAAAGAGGGGAAAGAGGTGGCCCAAGGAAAAGCAGGGGCATAGAAGAAGAGGAACTGACCACCGCTCTGCTTTCTCCAGTATCACCTAGGGAAGTTCTGTCCTTGGCTGGAAAGGGATTCAAAGGCTCTCTTCTGCTGTGCTAAAAATTGTGTCTAACACTCAAAGGCCCTTTGTGATCATAACACCAGAGCAAAGCACGACTGAACACTTCCAAGGAACATGCTACCATCTCAAAAATGCTGACAGCAGCCCTGGAGGACAGCACTCCAGTCAGTCTGGATAAGCAGAGCAAAGCTGGACGGTCTTCAGGGAGCCCTAAGCGTTCCAAGCAATATTTGAAGCTAAGGATGGTTATCAGAAAGGAGTCTGTACTCTGTGTGTCCACAAAGATGGAGCCTTGGCATAGAAATATTTCCAAAGCCCGCTCCTGGGGACAGCTGACTACATAACTCCACTGTGCTCCTGCAAATCCAGCTCCTTGCCCAGTGCCCATTGCCTCGGTTAGCAACGTCCCAAAAGCCAGCTTTCCTCACACACCCTGCCTCCAGTCAGCGGGAGTGGGCTTGCATTGTCAATTCAAAAGGGCTCATGAACACAGGTCCCTTCTCTGAGTGCACCACCCCAGTGGCTCTGGTGGCTTGTGATCCTCACACAAGTATGTCAGTGTATGTCTTCCCCAAAAGGCCCCACTTCCACGCTCAGAGCAAGTGTTTCAGTGAGTTACAAGGGACATTTCTGTTCAGACAAATGCATCTCTGCAGCCAGCTGCAAATCCATCTCACAGTAATGTTTCTATTTCAGTAGGCAAGTCTATTATGTCAGAAACTGTCTAGCCACAATCGTTCAGAACACAAAAGCAATCGCATAATCCCCTTACTCTTGCGAGATAAGCAAGGCTCCAATAAATGGAACACTTCTTCTCTTGCGGATTTAATCCCCATTTGAGGGTTTTTTATTGTTATTATTATCCTTTCTAATCATCTAGGAGTAAGCAAGGATTTTAAATGAAAACTGCCCCTAAAGATTTGCCTCTTTATATGCATGTACATATATGTAACAAATAAGCATGCATAACACATACACATACATGTATACTTTTGCCTGTATATATCACTGCATTCACTGGTAGGATTCACAAGAACTTCTTTTATTCTGATTCCACAAGCAGGATTCCTTCCCAGCAGAAATATGAAGTGCTGCAGCTTTGTGCCAGTGGTTTCAAGTTGCAGGCTTTAAGCTTTCTCTGACCTTTGAACAGAATTTTAATTCTTTCTTTTCTTCCTTGCATTTCAAGCTCAAGGGTGATGAAGGAGATCTACTGACTCAATGGGGTCCCATCACCCCAAAAAGCAACTGAAAAAAATAAAAGTTGTGAGCTTCATAGGAATTTTCACTCAGCCAGCAAACTAAGTAATAAAACAAACTTTATGGAAAATAATTCACCAGATTTCTCTTCTGTTTTGACAGTAAAAGGGGAGACCAGTTCCTCTTCTTAAGCAACAAGACATTTGCAGCCTGGGAAAGACTTCATCTCCTCAGTTCTTGTCATGGGCTTGAACACATCTGTCCCTGTTGGGACTCTGTGTCTGACACTCAGTAGTGAGTTTCTGGACTTGTCCTGGCTGCAGGCTGGGGAGAAGGAAAAAGCAGCTTCATACCATTTCCTTTGGCCTGGTAAGAACTGTTTTCAGGATAAGTAGTAGATTGCTATTTCAAATGAGGAGCGAGATAGAAGAATAAAAAGCCTGGAGATGAGAGGGTGAATCCAGTTTACAAGAAACCTCTTGGTCATGAATGATTAAGTGAAAAGTTATTCCTTGCTGTACTAATGCCTCAGACTTAATGAAGCATTTAAAGGATACTTAAGAGATGATATATATGAAACAGATCTTACTGGGAATGCTTTGTCTTTGGCTCAGACTTCAAAGCCCAAAATAGTTTTGCTTAGGCATACATGGCTGGCAGGTAGACCCTGCTCCCTCATCACAGCAAGGAATATGAAAGAACAGAAGTAAAAAGATGCAAAACACTGAGAGCTGCAGAAGGCCTGGGACCACTTCTGCTACCAAAAGCAGGAGTGCAAAATGAGGGTAAAAAAATCAAGTCATTTAAGCTATTTCCCATAGCTTGGGAAACACAGAGATGCCAGAGAGGGCATGGCAATAGCAGAGCAGTGCCCTGCAAGAGCATCTGCTCAGGTCTTGGGTAGACAACAGGTAGCAAGAGATCAACTTGCTGCTGTTTAAGAAATTATTGTCCCCTCAGCTTGTTGCCACCTCAATGTTGGTTTTAATGAGGTGATTCTATTTGCCATTGCGGACTCCCAGCAGAGATCCTGGACTCCTGTGGTTACTAAATACAAGACAAGAGGTCAGGCTGAAGATGTAAAAGTGCTATCTCAAAATGGAAAATATATCAGCCTTGAAATCTGGTTGAAGAACAGCTAAGTTAAAGTTGATGAAGAACAATCTTTGGAACTGTTCTGACTTGTCTTGTAGCTTTCTGTAGGTAAAAAGTAACATCAATTCTTTTGCCCCAAACAAGTGTTTTTGAGGCACTTTCCACTAAAGAAATATATGCATGAGTAGTTCTGGTTATTACATACATATGAAATACCACAATAGCATGTCACAGTTTACAAATGAGAAAAGAGCATATACCATTTTTAGGCACAGACTGCCATTTACTTTTTCATGGAGTGCACTGAGGACAACACATCTGTGATCTGGCTTGCCTTTATCTGCTTTTACAACGGAAGTGTGAAATTACCTGCAATAATTACTTCAAGTTATACTGTGAACCAAAAAATTCTGATAGTAGTTGGATTTCTGATAGTAGTTATTCTTAGGGGGAAGTTAGCTAAGTGTAAAAATACTAGCATGAAGATATTAATCACAAGCTTCCAGCCTATGTGCACTGATCCATGATTCAGTGATGTCAATGGGAGAGATAAGTGTCTTGCCAGATTTTGGGCTGCTACAAAAATAAAAGCGTAGGAGTGAGGTTGCACATTTTGAAAGGGTCAAGCACATTGTTTTCAAATTATCAATGTTTTGTGGAGGCACTGATATTTCAATTTTTTTTTTTGTTGGGGGTTTTTCTTTAGTAGTTTTGGCAGGACTAAATTAAATGCTTATTATTTAAGTGCAGAAAAAATGCAGAGAGAAAATTCTAGTTCTGATAGAAAGGAATTTTTATTTTATTTCTATTGCTTATTCAAATTGCATCTACATTTGATAAACATTAGAAGAGCTCAGACATCATGGATGTTTCATTTGCTTTGATGATAGAATGAAGTCTTTCATTGAAATGTGACTTTTAGGAGTAGAGTGAGCATTAGATTTAAATTCAGAAAGTATAAGATTTTTTTTTCTGTGTCAGAACTCTTTACTACAACTAAATAAATTAAATAAATATAATTAGAAAATGTATTTTATAGAATCAAAATCACAAAAGTCACTGTAAGGGTTCACATTGACTCTAATGGGTCTGTAGGATTATAATGCAGATTTAAGTGCATTTAATTGAATGAATTAAAACTTTTTTGTTAAACTAAATTAAATAACTCACAAGTCAAATCCTATCCTGCAAAGGGACCTACCTAAAGAGTATATTTGCCTGAGCTTCACTTCTAACTGATTCTTTAAGGAGCTACTGGAAGCCTTTTCCTTCAAACTGTTAATTCAATGGATGCACAGCATGAGCTCTCCCATCCCTCCCCGCTCCACTGCCAGAGGTCTGGCATTAGCTGAGGAGGAACCATGAGACAATAACAGTGACAGGAAATGATAAATGCTTTTTGTCTCCATCCCTGTTTTTGCCTCAAGGGCAAATCTTTTTATTGCAGCCTGGTGGTTTCACCTCTGCTATGTGCTGGCAGCACACTCGGAGCAGCTCCACTGGGAGTGCTTCCTTGTGTGTGTGAGTAAGTGTACATAGCATGCACGTGAAAAGTGCTGCAGAAACTGGAGGGAAAAAAGACTGCTGGCACCAGTATCCATCCACATGTAATAAACTTACAGAAAGCTGAAATGATAGAAGTAGGAAAATGAGTATAGGAATATAAAAGGTTCATGCAAGATTGGAACCTACTAGCCCAGCTTAATTCCCAGGTTAAATGAAATCTGTTTTGGTTAGCAACAAATACAAGAGACAGTTACAACAGTGTGAAATGCATGGCCATAATCCTAGTTTAGCAAACCTGTTGGGTTACATCTCATTTTCTGACACTGGAAACAGACTGGGGTATTTGGTCCTTAGGCTTTTAATGCAGAGTCATGGCACATGTAGGAGACTGAACAGGATTTCCTTGGCATGAACTTCCTCAACTGGCAAATCAACCAATCAGTTATTTTATCATTAACAAAATCATTTACACAGCCCAAATCCAGCCACAGAGATTTTCTTGGGCAGGGAGCATAGGGCACCCTCCCAGAGCATGTCCCAGCTAGTGGTGCCTGGTGTGGTGAATGAACACCTGGCCTTGGGCAGTAAAACTCCTTGTTTCCTATGTGGCCTTGTGCTGTGCCCCACTGCCTCCCCTTTCAGCTTTATTTCTGTTCCCCAAGACCTCATCTCTGTTCTCAAAAAGGGCTTGGGCTGGATTAGGGTTTACTAAGGGTCAGATTTGTTCCATGGTGTTCCTTTTCCAAATAGTCTGTTGATCTGTCCATGGGGTTTTTTAGAGCCATGCTTTTGTATAGTATTTGCTGTGAACATGGACACTCAGAGGGCTGGGCTCACATTTTCTTTCCATTGCAAGATCCCTCATTTGTTTCTTCCAGCTGCCAGGAATGTGAACACTACCTGTGGCCTGAAAGTCAGGCTGTGTTCTTCTAGCCTGTACATCATTGCAGCAATAAAAACGTAGTTAACTCTGCTGTTAGTGACCTGAGAGCCAGAGTGTGAGCCATCCTGTCCTCCCTTAGCTGTCAGTGCTATGTGTTGCTAATAGGAAGGGGAAAAAAAGAGTAAAAACTTGTTTCTGTCAGTGAAATAAGCAGCTGTGACTCAATGCACACCAGGGACTGATCAGTTGAGTAAGAAGGTATCTTTTAAATTCCCTTCTTTTCTCTCCATAACCAGTGACACTCGGCCTCAAAATGAGTATTACAATAATGCTACATAGAGCCAAAGGCTTATCTTTGATGTTTTCCCCCAAAAACTTTAGAAGTTGGAAAGCAAATGGAAATTTAGACAAAACAGATATTAATTTTATTCTCCTGCTCCTTTACTTTACCTACTTTTCTCCTCCTATGCTTCTGACAGATCTCAGTCTAACTGGAAGGGATAGACTCACTCCTCCTTCCAGAGGTGACCATATCATGTTTTGATAGAGACCTGCTGCCAAGGGCTGGGATTGATTTATGTTTCAGCCTCAAGATTCCTGTCAGCTTGGATCACAGAACTTTTCTAGCTGAAGGAATCAGTCAATAGACCAAACCCCTCTCTGAAGGGACTTCAGTGCAGTCTGAACTGGGTGCTTAGGCAGCAGCAAGTAGTCTGTAGCTAACGCCTCTGTAGAGGTTCTCAGTTACATGAACCAATCATTCATCCACCCTTTCAAACTGCAGCTACTCAACATCAAACCTGGGATGACAGCCACCAGCAGCTCTGGATCAGATTCTCAAAATCCCCAATTTTTGACATTCGGCACCAAAGTCTTTGGAAAAGGTGGAGACGGCAGGTGCATGCTGAAAATCAAAGTTGCTGAAATCAACTTACATGCATCTGACAGACAGCTGTCAAGCAAAG
Source organism: Dicaeum eximium (assembly GCA_013396995.1). Lineage (NCBI taxonomy): Eukaryota > Metazoa > Chordata > Aves > Passeriformes > Dicaeidae > Dicaeum > Dicaeum eximium. The sequence goes on along the minus strand of VWZP01008105.1, from coordinate 60,108 downwards.
AGCTCTAGAATACCTGACCTCCAGCTTGCCTAAGCAATTTCATGAAAAAAAAGTACTGTCTGAGTTCTCATTTTTGCAACCTTTTAACATGCAACAGCTCTCATGCCGTGCCCCTTCCATCATTAGCAGCCCTACCGAGCTGAATCACACAGCCTCACCCCATGTATCGGTCATGTGCCTGAATCACACGGAGGGAGGTGGCTCAAGGCAGTGACCCAGGTCACAGAGATGGCTCACAGCACCAACTCAGGCCATGGTGTGGCCTCTGACCAGGCTGCTGGAGGAGGCAAGCACACAGTGTGGTGCATCCCCAGCAGCACAGCTTCCCTGGGGCTTGTTTTCTGTCCCAGACCCTCTGGCCCACTGTGCAGACAGGCCTTGAGGGATCACAAATCCATCCAAGCAACTCTGCCAGGCGTGGGCTCTTCCGGGATATGGCAGAGGCCACCACAGCCCTGAAATGGAGGTCTGCCTCTAGGAGGGCATGGCACACAAGCTCATGAGAACAGTGAGGGCTAAATTTGGGCATCTCTATGACACTGATGAGATGCTGTAGATGCTGTGACCCAGTGGCTTGCATTGTTCCAGTGAGGAGCTCTGTGGATCTGAGCAGGATTAAATCCTAGACAGGCATTTGTCAGTTCCACTGCACAGCCTCAGAAGCTGCTAACCACTTCTGGAGATCTGGCTACCACCATGCATGCTGAGGGCTTGGGAAGACTACGTGCACTTTTGCTGACTTGGACACATGTTGAGATACCTTCAAATCCCTCTATTGCTTAAAGGAGGAGGTGATACAACCAGGAAGTGCCCCAGAGCTCCTTCAGGGTGGCAGAAGGACACCCAGGCTTGCCCACAGCAGGATGTTTCTCTTGCAGCAGACATGCCAGCATTGTCTCCAGTGGAGACTCTCTGCATCTTGACAGGAGTCAGCAATGGCAGCGCTGCTGCTGCTGAATGACAGAAAATAAGCTGACAATACTGCTTGTCTGACAGCAGAGATGTCCACCCCAGGGATTTAGCCAGCTCTGTGACCTGCGAGAAGGAGAGAGAATGGCAGCAACCACCACTCCTTCAGCTGGGACATGGAACTGTGGGGCAGGCCACTGTGTATTTGGATTTCATGGGTATGGGTTCTTTACTTACCCTGTGGCACTCTCATATCATTCTAGGAGCATCAAGAGCTTTAAAATGAGGAGTGACTGTGATTTCTACAACTAATTTAATGCCCTTGTACATGGTCACAGTGTCAGCATCAGTGAGGATACAGCTGGGCACATTTCTGAGTCATGGCTTTATGCCATGACACAACACATTTGGATCACCTATGTAAAGTTCTTGGGTTAAAGCCACTAACGAGATGAACAAGAACAAATTCTCATCTTCCATCTCTGGATGGAAGGGAAATATGATAAGGGAAATATGTCTTTTCTCCAGTAAAAAGTGAAATTTCCTGCTAGGAGAAGAGGTTTTGTGTGTGTGAGTACTTCACACAGCTTTATTAGCTGTCAACTGCACAAGCTAATCAAACTCACTTTCGTAACAGAAATTATTTTTTAATTGCATGAAAATTATAAATTTGCATGATGAATGAGGAATCATATTGCAAAAGAGACAGAACATTCACAACATCATTTTAGATCTCATCCTGCTATAGCATCTTTTTTCTTGCATCTTCCCCGATCCTAAGTTCTTCAATTTCCCCCCCAAACACATGGTCACTGGGCTGCAAATGGGACCTGGTGCAGCTCCAGCTGGCTTTCTGCCATCTACATCCATGGGAGCAGAAACAGCCCTGTCTGTGACCGTGTTTGAACACAAGAGATACACTATAGTATAATTAGAAAAGATTAACACATCACTCAATCCTACAGGGTCATATAATCGTTTAGGACATGAGAATGGTGTCAGTTCCTGATTTAAGGACCTCAGTTACAGATATGACAAGCTAGCTGTAAAGTAGCAGAAAAAATACCCACAGTGCAATCTATCTTTCTTTCTGAACCAAAGCTGCCAGGAGGTACCCAACAAAATGTCCACCAGAACATGTAAAATTCATGTCTGCCAGATCACACTCGGGTCCAGTGCTTTGGCTGTGCAATTCCATCTCAGTTCTGTGTAAGAACAGAGCCCAAAGCCCACTCCAGCTGCTGCTACAGCAGCACTAAACTAAAGGCAAAAAAGGATTTTTTCCCATATCCTGCAAGCAAGGTAAGGACCCATTTTTCCCCTCTCCAAAGACAATGTGGTCAGAGAAATTTTTACAAGAGCTGTACTTTTCTGGCAGATGTACCCTTTCTCCTTCAGATCTCCTAAATCCTGTTTTCAGCATAAGATCAGATGCCCGGGAGGCCACAGATTACTTCTGAGGGTCAAAAGGTAACTAAGGAAAACAAGGTTTCTATTTGCTATACTGGGTCAGTGGATTTCCTTGAAATAATGTGGGCTCACCAGCTGGAAGAGGTTGCAGACCAGTGTGCTGAGCAGCCTGACAGAAAGCTATAAGAGAAAAGTCATGGAAAAGAATTTCGCTTTTTAAAATTTTATCCCCCCTAAGCAACATCTGCATCACCAGGCTCAGTGTCTGTAAATGTATCTCTTCAGGATGTTCCTCTGCCATGGAATAGGGGAACAGAAATCTCCCTCATTTCTTACATCCAGTCCACAGAAACTGCTGGTGAATCATAAGCAAAGTGGGTGGTAAAGGAAAGAAGACAGAAAGAGAAGAGAAGGACATGTAACAGTCCACACTGGATCTGTTATCCATGAGTAATAAGGGCAGTTACGGAGAGAAAACTGTTTATCCCTCGCAATTACTAAGTGTACCTTTCATCTTCATCACAAAACTTTGGTAGTGAGATTATGCCATTTGGCTATGGAAAACATCATTTTAGCTCCACAGCATCCTTTCCCCGAGGATTTCTGCAAGCATTGCCTCAAACATCAAACGTGCGTATTTTAATAAACTGTGTTAGTCTGCCTTCTATTAAACTACAGTTCAAAACACTAGTGTTAATGAGTTCTCCCCATTTCTGATAAAATAAAAATAGCTAGGGAAAAAAATTACTTTTTGCTGACAGGGGGGGTTGGAATGAATTGTGCTTAACAAATCAAACAACACTACTTTTATTTTTACATTCATTTCTACTGTGCAGCTTGGGGGACAAAAGTCAGTGCTGCCATCAGTGAAGCCTTCCTGATTTCCCCTGTAGGCACTGTCCAGCTTGCCATGCCGTGCTGTGCTGCCCTGTGTGTGCAGGTTGAGCTCTGCCCTGTCACAGCAGCCTGCAAAGTGCAAGTGAGAGTGAGTTTCAGTGCCATTACTTCAGATCTGCACCCAGGTGTAAGTGGGAGCAACACCCAAGCGCTGGAAAGAGGGAGCAGCATTTGGGGAATATTTGCTGGCATGTGAGGGCAGAGACACCAGGCACATCTGTCAGCCTCACCTTGTGCCAGGCTTGCTCTATCTGCTGCCAAGGGTGGAGCTGCTCCTCCATCCTTACAAACGGGCTGCCACAAATGCGCACGATCGTTCCTGCTATCTGCTCTGGCTGCTCACAGCAGCTCCCTCCATTCCTTCCATGCTAGGATGAAGTCCCACGGGGGAGTTGAGGCATCTTGTTTTTGGCAAAGAACCTCATTCCCATGAAAGTAAGCACAGTTTTTACACTGCCATTTAATAACATGGCAACAATCTCATGCATTAAACTAATTTTCTTGCTGCCATGACCTGAGAAATACACACTCCAGCAAAGCAAGCTTCCAAAAAGTGGTTTGTCAGACTTGCCTCCTCCTCTGTGACAATGGCTTAAAAAATACTCAAACATACTTTTGCCTGCACTATTTAGTGCTATTGCAGATTTCTTCAATATACACTACACAATGTCAACCAGCTTAACTAGAGGGGGAAAAATTCTGGGAAGCAGAAGCATGTGTGTGCAAAGTTTTGTCCTGGCCAAAGCGCACAGCCAAAAGTGGAAAGAGCTCACATGGATCAAGACAAACCAAACTGCAAGAGTCCAACCTAGGCTTAAAAGACTGTGCCCACTGATCCTGGGTTTGAAAGCAGTTTGAAAAGCAGCCTGTGAAATACCAGGCAGATGTGGTTGCATAGCCTATGCTGCCTGCCCGGGTCTAAATTTCTTCTCCACCTTAGCCAGGGACCAAACTCTCTATGCTCCTTTCTGGCTGCTCAGAGGCCAGGACTGTGCTCACAGGCTGGCCCCACAGCTGAACCCATGCCTCTCTGTTCACCACCCTGATGGGCCATCCACCTCACCTGCCTCAGCTCTCTAGAGCAGGGTGAGCCATGGCATCATTTCCCTCCTGCCTCTGAGCACACATCTCACCACACCTCTTGGCACCTCCTGGGAGACAGTCACTCATTCCCTGGAGGTCCCTGTCTCTCCTATGACTGCTGAGGGAATGGGGATTATAAGCTTAAGAGAGAAGCATCATATTTAGGTAAGTATAGTTCAGTGAGGCAGCTGGGAACCTGAGTGATTAGCAGGTAAAAGTCTTGCCCCAGGCCTTTTATATCATATTCCCTGAAATGCAGGAAATGCCAGAGACCTTCACTTGTGGAGATGAAAAAGCACCACGTAGAGGTTATCCAGCACCAAACCTTTCTGTCACCATCACAGTGTAGTGACAATTTTTAGTGATTTTTATATGTATGGCATATAAAATTAACAAACATAATTTATTGCCCTCTCACACTGTAGCTGAATGTTTTACACAGAGGACCTATTCATCACTCTCTAACTAGTGCAAACAAACAGGCTTCCACAGTGTTGATTGATGGATATATTGGGTTTCTTTACTGCTGCTGCTCATACTACTCTTGAATTAATAACTTGGAGTTTACTTTGCACATTGTTATGTTATTTTTAAAGAGCATTTGGAACACCTAAAGCCTGATTCTTATTAACACTGAGTCCTTGTTACACCAAAGTGGTCTGAAGATGTAATTAAAGTTTTCTTCCATTAAAAATTCTTTACTACAGTCATAATGATAAAGGGGATCTCCACCTGAATCAGAGACAAAATTTTTGTTTAGAAACTTGAGATGGCAAGGAGGAGTAAATGGTTTTGTTGTTATTATTTCCCCAGATCACCCTAGTGATCAACAGAAATCTTTTGAATATAATGCAAAAAGCAGACATTAGTATTATGGTGGCTTTACATACTCTCCTTGAAGAGGATCCTACAATAATTCATTTATAAATCTAATTTCCTTCATTTCTTGCAAGAAACATTTGGAAGCCAGCAAGGCCTTGACACACTGCTTTTGGCTTCTCGATTAAATGCCATTCCAGTTTGGAATAAGGTATAACTGGCTGAAAATCACCATTTCCCTTCTGTTGCTTGTGCTCCTTAGGATATTTGTATCACCCTGTGAAAGCAGTCATTAAACTTGCCCTGAAGACAGCAACAGAAAGAGCACATACAGCAGTAGGCACATACTTCTGGGGGTGCTGAGCTCTCTGCCATCTTTGAAAAAGCTTTCCAAGAGGCTCAGCTCCCAAACACATCGCTTGCCTGCTCCAGAGCTGAAAAGCAAACAGTACATCCACTTGCACAAGGTCTGGGGCTGCTGGGCCAACACGGGCCAGGTCAACTTGAGACCAATCAAGTGAAAAAAATACTGCCACAATTCAGGTGATTGTAAACGTCTTTGAGGGAGACATGGCTAAGATGAATTTCCCCCAGACCAGGCAGCATTTCTGGCATACTTTGTATCAGTAATCTTTTCTGCTATGATCAGCAGCCTCACTTCTGTGGCTCCAAACAGAATTTCGTGTTACAGTGTCACCCTCAGAGTGATCAAGAGGTGTTCAAAGGTGGACTATAGGAACAGAGCCACTATATACTGGGAGTATACTGGGACTGTGTCCAATATATCTTCCAGATTCTCCCATGTAGGCATTTTAAGTGCAGCTTTGCCTCTACCTCATACTGTCTGACCGGCCCCCACAAATATTTCTTCTGAATTTGCCCAGCTCCAGGTTTCAATCCATGCTGACTTTTGGTATCTACAATGTTGTGTAGCAAAGATGCCTACGGGAAGTGCTCCCTGATATTAGGGATAAGATGCTTGTTTTACTGCCTGATGATATCACTAGTGCCTACAACTTTCCTACTGGGAGACGGTGATTATTTCTTCCCAGTTTGTCTTTTCCATGTCACTCATGATCTCCGTCCATATGTCCTCTCTCATACTCATTGACTGAAAAGTCTCAGGTTAATTGCAGGAAGGTGTTTCCTCCCTGCCATGTGTTGCCTGAGATGGACACACAGGTTGTTTGGGATGCAAACACCCAGAGGTGCAGGAGGCATCACCCCATGTGTTGATGTACGTGCACGTGTGTTTGTGTGCACACTTCCACCACACTGCCTCCTGCCCTTTGCATTGCTGCTTTGAGCAAAACTGGGGAGGGAATTTGAGCTGAGTACAGACTTTGTTTCCTTCTCATTCACTACAGGACATTTCTCACAGGAACTCGGTAATGCCCTGAACCGATGGTAAAAGAAAGGCACATCTGAGTCTGAACAAGGAACAAAAACCTGATTTCCTCCCAATATTTGAGAGGATTGGCAAGAAAATGAAAATATTTAAATGTACCTTTTGTTTTAAACTGTTGCTTGTAGAATATAGCAATTATGAACAATATTTCGATTAACATTTCACTAGGGACAGAGTTGCCCTCTTCATCATCACACATGAAAATATATTCAGTTTTGTGTAAATAGATATATATGAAGTAGTTGAGATGCAAATTCAGAAGCCTTGGTGTGAAATCAATTTCTCCTGTGCTCTACATTTGAAGTGTAGCTCTTACCTTGCATCTATTTGCCATTTTGTGAAGTGCTAAGGTTCTACTGTAGTGTACATGACCTCATTTCCATCATACACGAATATCAACAGATACAGCCTCCCTCAGCATGGAATGTAAACCTATGAAATTTTAAAATGGTTTAAGCTATACATATTTAAATATTAAAGAAATTAAATTCTGACCACTTTGGCTGCTGAAACCTCTAAATCTTTAAAAGGAAGTTTCCTCAAAACACTTTGACATTTGTAGAAATCTTTGCCTGTCTGAAGTTTTAACAGGGGAGTGCTTGGTCAAAACATTTTGATTTGAAAAATTTCTACAAAACCTGCAGAGTTTATGCTAATTCTGAATCCAACCCTATTTTGAAGACTAAATTTAAAGCCATACTTATACATTTAAATTGATGGCCTGTTTTCACAAATACTGATCTACTTCATCTCTCCTCAGCTCAGCCACCTTGTATGAAGACACCTTTTTAGAAGTACCACATGTATAGCAAATGCTTTCACTTCACCAGCTGTGTAAGAAAAAAGTGTTGATCTCACCATCTCAATTTTTAACCTTTAAAGAACAGCTAATAGTTATTCACCTCACAGAAGCTTTATGGATGAATTAGTGTGTAGAAAACAATTAGCATATATTACATAATTTCATTACTTCTGCTATCACTACTATCTCTGTTCCTACTGATATTTGTGCATGAACTCAATTTGGTTCAGTTTTTGCTTGTAGCATTTGCATGGCTAAAATAACACAAAATCTGGGCATTCTTTTTTTATTTTATTTTTAAGTAACATTTATAGCATAATTCAGCTTCTGTATTGTTTTGTTGCCACAAAAAGACCAGAGATATAAGAAAAATTTGGGAAAAGCACAATCATGACTATCCCAAATATTTACCCTGGGGGGACAGAGAGATCAAAAGGCACCTTGGAAACGTCATTCAAGGGGACATGGGGCAGCAGCCATTTGTTTGTTCTTGCCCTGAGAGTAACACACCATGTTGTCCAGATCCATAGGCTCAAATGCAAATATCAAGACAAAGTTATCTAATTAACAGCCTCACAACTGCCTCTGGGTTTTATACGTTGCTTTTGTCAGGGCTGGTTTTGTATAGTAGTCTCCTCTGTTTGAAAGAACATAATGAAGGTGATTAAAATGATTCATTAACATTGTGCCCATTTGAGCAAACAATCCAAACATTTCTATATTCTCTGGTATCAAGCACAATGATCCTCACGCAAATGTCTAAAGTTCTTTTCACTTTCTAAAATTTTCCACAGCTTGACTTTAATAAATGTTTCATGTGCAAATTCATATACAATTTCTGTGCCAACTGCCTAGCTTTTGATTTGATTTGGATTCTTTTGGAGGAGGAGAGGGAAGATATCCCCACAACAAACCTATTAAATGAATAGTACAAGTAAATGCCTGTAAGTCTATCTGGTGTCCCTAGCCATGGGATATCTACTCCTCTTCACTTAGAGGTGTCTCCACAGATCCCCACTTGGTTCCAATGAAGAAAGGGACACATGAGGTGCCAGTCAGAGGAATAGTTTGTATTTTGCTGTGAAAGTAGAGGAGTAGAAAAGAATCCCATTTCTAAACTGAGTGCTTGGCTATGACATATCTAACATTTATTCTAAATTTTATCTTAAAAGCAATAAGATTTTTGGCCACCAGCACTCTCCTCAGGAAAGCCAAACAATTGGGAATGTGCTGTTATTTTCCAGCCTAAATTTGCTTATGGCCAATATCAGAAGTGGTTACTAGGTGCACTGGTTGGAAAACTTGTCAGAAGAAAAACAGAGGTGGATATATAAAAGCTATATGTTTTTTGGATGAACATTCTCTAGATCTGCATAAATAATTTGGCTATGGACACATAAGTCCTACTTTAGAGCTTTAAAAAATATCAGGCTTTAATAGAGAGATGAATGTTTGTACCTCCAAAAACCCAATTTCCTTAGTATTTTCAGATGGTGAGCCCAGCACTCCAGGTAGAATTTATGGAGGATTAAAAGCCTGGTTTTGTGGCTTTTTTTTTTTTTTTGTTTGTTTGTTTTCTTTTGTTGTTTGTTGGGGTTTTTTTAACACTGTGTATATATATGTCTATAGAAAACATTTATGAAGAATGGCTCCAGTGCTGCCTGGGGCCCTGGAGTTTGACCCACCAAGAAGTGCTTCTGAAAAGGATGGGTGGCCTTGATAGCACTTCAAATATAAACAAGATTTTGACAACACAGCTGTACTCAGCCCATGAACTAGCTTTCGTGCTTACCAAGGAAGCCTGTAATTTGTGGACCAAGAGTTATTTAGTTCTCTTAAAAATAAACTCAGCAGTGAAAGCCCTACATGAAGAAGAGAAGATGCCAAAATCAAGGACTGTGGCACACTTGTTCAGCAGCCCACATGGCAGTGAGATATTTCTCAATGCTGTTTCAGCTCTCCAGAGTTGGGTGCTGGAGAGGAAGCAGGGCTGGGAAGGGACAGTCAGTGGGCTGGAAACACAGGATGAGAGCTGCAGGATTCACAGCAATGATAGGGCTGAGATGAACACAGCAAAAGAAGACTTTGCACGCTCCTTGTGCCCTGGGGCTGGCATGGCACAACAGGCCAAAACGAAAGAGTACCTTTGGTTTTGTTATTTTTTTTAGAAAGCCCTTGCCAAAGATAAAAAAAGCCAGTTTGTATGCTGTTGCTAGGAATATGTTAGTGAAACAAGTGAGCTGGTCATGCAAACAACTCCTTCAACAGAAAGCAAACCAAGTGGCAAAAGCCAGGTAGAGTTCAACAGCTAAGCCTGGAAATGAGACACCCAGATTGTTCTGGATTTGCTCTGGTTCAGTTGATGCAGCAGATAAACAGTTAATGCCACTAGTGAACAAATGGCAGTGATCAAAAACCAACAGGAAAAGGCCACCACTTGCCATAATGTGAGCGAAACTATTGCGCTGAACACCCTCCCTGCTGGGAGGTGGCAACACTAGATAAAAGCAAATGGAAAAAAGAAGTATTTTGGAAAAAAACCTCTCCCTGCCCCAAATACATTTCTTCCTGCTGGAAACTTTTGAAGTCCAGTTATTACTGTTAAGCCAGGTTTGTTCACAGGAAAAACAGAGAATGATGGAGCTGAAGAAAGTTTCAATTCTCTGCCTGTGGAATACTCATAAGACCCACTTGTGGATCCCATGCATAATGAGGCCCATGGAGCCTGTTGTAGGGAGAAAACAGTGAAGGGAGACAGGTAGCATACTTAGTATGCTGCAGAAAGGGTTAAAAGTGGTCAGTTCATCACTCTCCTGTGTGGTGCCTTGGAAGTTTTCACAACACCAGATGTGTGAAAAAAAAAAAGAAGAAAGCAAGCCCAGTGAACACCAGTAGACATCCTGGTGCCCTGGAAGCAGTTAAATTAACACCCAGCAGGGACAAATTTGCAGCTTTGGGAACAAGCTTAAAGTTAGTCTGTTTTCATTCCTGGAGTGAATTTGCAAGTGTATGACAGTGAAGTACAGCCTGGGAAGGAGCAGGCGGCTTTGGATTAAGGATGGATAGCCAGAATTTGCTCCCACCCTCCCTCCTCCCACTCTGTTTTGCACTTAAACTGTGAAGCTCCCAATACTTCTGCTAATCCCTCTGTCTTCCCATGTCTTTTACCAGTTCCAGTAGGAAAGAAAAAAGCAATTCCTTTTTTTTTTTCCTATTCTAGCTGAAACCAGACAAGACTGGAGTTACCCCAGCAAAACCCGCTTTAGCTGGGATTGCAGTTAACAGTCCTTCGGAGAAATCTAGTTCTGCAATGGATAAAGTTGGATGCTTTTCTAACTAGAACCAAAGCACTAAATCCTTCAGTAATTCATCACTCAGTTGGAGCCGGGCTGTGGCCCGGCTTGCAACCACTGCAAATTATAGAAAATACTGGAAAAAGAGAAGTCTGTGAGAGTACATCTAAACCATCTTCACAGAATTACAGAAAGCCCTCACAGTCCCTCTCCCCCTTACAAGTTACATAACCAATTGGATCCACAAAAATACCATCTCTCCTCATTTTCACACCTTGGTTATTGCAAATATTTTGGCATCAGTCAATCACAGGGAATTTTTCAACCAAGGTGCATTACACAGCTTCTTATGAAGGCCTGAGAAGGCCAATCTCCATCATTCTTCCTCGTGTATATCTTTGGCAAGGTAGGAAGAAACTTCAAACCCTGAAACAGCCTTCTCAGAGAGGTGCTTGATGCCCCAAGTCTGTCAGTGTTTAAGAGGTATTTGAACTGTATAAAAATTTTGGTCAGCCTTGATTTGGTGAGGCAATTGGACTGCATGATCATTGTAGCTCTCTTCCAAATAAACTGTTCTATATACTCTATTCTGTTCTATAAATTGGTCATGCAATGGCTACACTTGCAGCTGGAGATGGTGGAGGAGCTGTAGGGTCCCCTGAAGGAAGAAAACCAGAGAAAGGGTTGTATTAGTTGCTTCCCAGTGGGGAAAATATGCTGCTTATTCTGTCTCCCTGACTGATGGAGACTGACAGGATGAACAGCACAGCCTGAAATGTGTAGTGTGTCCTTTCAGCTGGCAATTTGAAAGGCTCAGGGCTGCATTTCCTGCCCTCTCCTGAAGACTTCCTGCAGATGCTTTGGGAACTACTGGACACAAAGCCCTTATGCTCCCTCACTTATTCCTGGCATAGCATACAGAAACAGTTCTTAAGTGTTACCAGTCTTCCACTTCTCCATTGCAAAGACTGTAGGTTCTTGTCCCCTGTGTATCAGTAGCTCTTATCCTGCTCCATTTTCTCCCACACTATTTCCTTTGGATGCCCTGTCTTCCTCTACCTGTGCCCAGACTCACTCTCAGCTTTCTCCTCCCGAGCTCCCAATCCTTCTCACTCATTCTCTCTCCCCCAAGCCCAGTTTGCACTCTGTATTACCACCTTTCAGGCTTCTTCCTACCCTCAGACCCTCACTTCCTACCCTCCTACCCTCACAGACCCACACCCTCTTCCTGTGCTTCACTCCTTCACCACCTGCTCTTAGAACAGCTCTATCCATCCCATCCAATTGCCCTACTCTGGATCCAGTCCCATCTGGCTGTTTCTTTCCCTTGCTCTGAACTTTCTGCTCCCTGACTCTCCCTGTCCTGTCCTCCCACACCCAGTCTCCCTCTGGCAGCCAGCTGTTCACCTTCCACTCCTTCCCCAGACACCCCCTTAGGTGAGGTTCCCCCCCAGAAGCCCCCTGAGGTGGGTTTAACAATGTCATAGTTTGAGGTGTACTCAGAAGTGAGGTAGGGATTTGTGGGGCGTGTTCTAGTGATTGACCAACACTAAAACTCACGACATTTAGTGGTGCATTGACCGAAAAAAAATTTAAATTAAGAAAATTTCAGAATTAGCGAACCAAAACCACTATAAACAGCTTTCTGTTGCTTGGGTACCCTGAGAGCACCTTCCTCACTGCTTACACAGGAGGCTTAGGGGGGTCACACGACATACAGATATCTGGTATGAAAGAGAGGGATAAATCTCCCTCCTTTTACTCAATTCCTGTGTTTTCTACTGATTCACTGGGTCTGGTTCAACACCAGACTCTGTCAGAGGATTTTTCTGCAATACTAAGTGTATCCAACAGCTCTAGGGGATTGATGGTAATGGCTTTGAATGACATCTTCCTTCTTTCTTTCCCCAAATACACAAGAACATATAAAATATACAGTAAGATTTCCTTCATCTCAAGGTTTGGCTGGCTTGCTTATTTAGACTATAAATTCTTCAGGGCAAAAACTGTCTCTTACACTGTGTGTGTACATTACCAGAAACAGGCATGCAGCACATGAAGCAGGCAGATGGTTCTGGAATAGTGCTGTTGGAGCATCTGGCTGATTTTCTGGAACAGCATCATATTCAAATGGTAAACTCACCCGTGAAAACTCACATTAAAGGAACATTACTAGGTCTGTTGCTGTCTTAACAACAGTCATCTGTGGCCTGGGGCAGGTCTCCACCATAAAAACACCAGCAGTAAAAGTGGCTGAGCGAGGAATAAATATTTGCCATTAAAATATTCCTTCATTTTGAACCCCTGGAGAGACAAATTACTGGGACTAAGCACTCTTGAGCACTTTCGGGAATTAAGATAATAGGAAGACTCTAGGGAGAACTGGGGCTTGTTAATTTTTTTTTTTTGTTCCTTGATTTCTTGAGGTATTCATAAATTGCCTACAAACAAGTAAAAACTTACAGGAAAGGGATTTTCACCATGCCAGCTCCAAATGGTTGTGGAATTATATTGTTTTTCCAGGCTGCCTTTCCAAAATCCCTGCAGGAAGTTGAGTCAGGGCTTGACTCCGGCCTCAGATGCACGCACAGCAATAGCCGGAATCCTCACTTCAACCAGGTGAGAAGCCCTGGTGGACATCATGACTTTATGGACAAGTTCACAGGTCAAGATAGACTAACTTGCTCCCTGGCAGAGAACCAGACCTGAAGCATCCTTAGCCCCCTTTCTTCTGGCCAGCATGCCATCTTCACAGCTCCTTATCTCAGACTAGTCCTGTTATACTTCCTTTCCAGTTAATCTAAAAAGCACAAACTCATGTCCTGTTTTTGATGATGATTCCTCATTTCACCCTACCACCCCAGGCCTGTAAAGGGTAATCTCAGCCACCAGCACTGTGGATCTTCTTAGTTGCTATTTATTCCTTGCAGCCATCCTCATCTCCTATGTACACACTCAGTACCTTGGCTGCCCCTCTGCTTTCGAGCCCATCCTTCCAGGTGGTGGTGGAGTACAATCAGAGGGCTGAAGCAGCTAACAACCTTACTGTACCCTCTGTCTCCAACAGAAGTGCTTTTCCCCCCACATCTGAGAAAACTGAATGAGTTATGAAGGGTCTCTTGGACCACTGCAGTCTCAAACCAACACCCTGAGACCTGCAGGTAGGGACAAATTCATATCTTCCAAATTCTTTCCATAATACACATCTTACCTTTGATCTTACAGAAGTTAGACCAATGCTACCCCTTTGAAACAGGTGCCATTTTGAATCTGAGTTGATACAGCTCCTCACAGAATTACATTTTGCCCTCTCAGTGGACCTCCCAGGCACTTTCACAACGTTAATAGATAATGAATGAGACTTCAGGTGTGCTGACATTAGCGAAGAACTCATCCAGGGAAGCTCAGTGGTGTTTTTCATTGGTACCTTCATGGAAGTACCTTCAGAAAGCAGTTCAAAAGAGATGTCATGAACTATCTCATCTACTTCCCAAATCCCCCAAGCAAGAAGCCTCTGACCATGGATAATAACCTACTCTTCTTCCAGTGTAAATGCTTTATGCAGAGTAGGAGAAACTTTATGGAACTTGGAGTGTCTCTGAGTGTCTCTTACAATATCCTCAGGGACTGACTGTCCACAGTGGAACTGTTTATGCATTTTGTTCAGCAAACTGAGCATGAATGACATAAGGCACCACCAAGAAAACTGTCCATAATGACCATACAGAAATTTATGCCATTTTCTCTCTGGTTTCATGCTCATAAATCAGCTATGACCCTGCAATGGATGGTGGTTATTGGGACACACTAAAGTTTTTATCCAGAATATTTAATTCAGAAGTCCTTGTACGAGGGAATGTGACCAAAATGGAGCTATCAAGAAAAGCTGTCATCCAAATATTATTTTTATAGAGAGCTTTGAGAGAAAGGTCACATTGTTATTTTCTTACACTATGGAACAGTTTCTATTATTACAGATTCCAAAAGCCTGGAATCGTTGTCAGTTATGATCTAAGTCAAATTTAAGTCCTGGTTTGTACCAATTACCAAAAGTTACTCTAGGTTTTCTCTCTTCATTTCACAAATATTTGTAAAATATTTCCTTCACACTTAAAAAGAGAGAGGTTGCCTCACCAAAATGTGTTCTTTTCTTCCATAGTGGTAAACACAGAGGTTTAGGAAAATACTCGCTTGATAAAGACGACACATTTTCTTTGGGAAAATTCAGGGGCTAAATTAGAAATGTAAGTTACTACTCATCAGTGAATGGTAATAAGAGTTCTTTTATATCTGCACTTTCAAAAAAGACATTAGTTCTTTTAGTCCTGGTGCTTCTACCTCACATAGCACCCTAACTATCTGAGAGTTTAACATATACTTTTTATTGAATCCACATAGTGCCCATGCTTTAAAAAATAAAAAAAGGTAGAAGGTCATATCCTGCTTCTTACTATGTTGCTATGAGTTCAATTACACTCTCCTGAAAATAAATGAAATTTCCTTGGGTTTACACTGGAGAAAATGAGAGGAGAATATGTTTCAGGATCTCTGCAGAGCTGCCAGGTTAGTTGAAATACCATCTCTGTCCCTTGGAGATATTTCAAATGATGAATGCATACTAAGCTCAGGGCATTGGAAGGGCTGGAGTAATGGAATGGTTTGAAGGGAGGGGCACATCAGCACCTGGAGCTCCTCTGTGGTGGCACATCCCTTGGTGCAGTGCTGATCAGTGGCCTTACAGGGCAAACACGCCAGGAGCTGGTACTGGAGAAGGGTCTGCTCAGTATTCAGTAGGAAGGAAGGCTGGTTGGACTTAAAAGGAGCCTGTTAAGATCTGGTAAAGAAAATTATCTAAGGCATGCTCCAATTAGAACAAGTAAGGGCAAATAGCACCATAGCACCACCAGCCCTTAAACTGCGACTAATCACAATTCTTGGGTTATTGAAAAAGAGTGTAGAGACGTGAAAAAGGAGAAGGTGATCCCATCCTCAAAGCAATTCTTAAGGAACAAGGACTAACAAGGCCCTGAGTTTTCCACAAGCAAACACTGTTGTGGGTTGTATCTGCACCAATGTATCCAGAGCCTTAAAAATATGGACTACTAGTTGTTCATGTAAAGTGGGGGGGTGAAGCTCTCACGATCCCATGTGTTATCCTTGCCTCCAAAACCAAGACTAAATAGGACACATGCTCACATGTAGCAGATGGATTGGCCTTGCTCTGTTAGGGTTCCTGTTCTCATGAGCTCAGCCTTCTAGTCTCCCTTCCCTTGAGCAAATGAAGCTGAATGAAAACAATTGGAGAAAAATTCAATTTGAAATCCTTGAGTTTAATTTGGCTTTAGGTCAAAACCAGAAGGGGATGAATAATGTTTTATTTAGTAGATACAGGCTTTTTTTGCTGTTCTTGTGGAGGTTTTTTAGTTAGTTTTTTTTTTGTTTGTTTGTTTCCCTTTTTTTAAGTTCTTCAATAAGATCTATTTCTTTTGGGAATGGTTTGAAGGGAGGGGCACTTCCTCCCTTCAAGAAAAGAAATAGATCTTATTGAACAAGTATAATAGCTGATCAAAAACTTCGAAAATGTGTGTGGAATTTCTTGGACTAGTAAAAAACATCAAGTCTTAAGTTCAAAAATCTTAAGTCTTACATCAGAAGCATCTCTCACTGACTTGACTACATTCCTTCAAAAAGGAAAAGTTAGACTTCTACCCAGACCCAGTTTCAGATTTTAAGCTGAGGCTCTGTAGAATTATTACAAACCTGATTAAACCTGTGTAGAATTTGGAGCTTCTAATTATTTCCTAAACAAAGAGAGTGTAGAATTTCTATGGGTTTTTTAATGACTATGTGTATGTTGCATTCAGATAGGCAATAGAAAGGAATCTTTCCCAGAACAAAGGAGAATAAAGGAGAGAGGCAAACAAACCATTCAGATCAACCTTGCAAGAAACCAAGATGATTTCCGTCATTTTTATGACTTTTCCCTAGAGGCAAAAGACATCTAATTAGCAAATCCCTCTGTAAGTTTGTTTTGATTTGACACAAAGGGAATATGACAAGCAGAGAAATTATAAGCCTTACATTTCCAGTTAGCCAGTTTGGATTGATAAAACCATGCTCAGATGGGTTTTGGGGATCTTAAAGCTTGGGGAGCAAAAATCCAGAGGGTGAGCTAGTTCTGCTAAAAATGTGAACTTAGAGTGTTCCAGTCAGTGATTTCTGATGGCAGTGTCACAGCAGTCCTTTATGAATGTGCCCTCACATTGCCAGCTACAAAGCATTGCAGTGAATTGTGAGATGGTCCTATAATGATCTGAGGAGGAGTTGAATGATACCAAGCAGAACCAAATCTTGATTCCTCATGCAGAAATAGAGCATGAGTAAAATAAATATTAATCATGAAGTTAATTAGTAAATGCTGGTAATTAATCATGCATTACTTTTAATGATGTGTAGAAATCCTCAGAGGTGGGAGATGATCCTTCAGGAAAGCAGACTGTGCAGCCTAAATTAGGTGATGTCCCCATTGCTAAAATCAGCAGCAGTCGACCCACAAGGTCGCTTTGACCTTTGTTGTCTTTACTGGAAGATAATACTAGCAGTGTCTCCTCCCCCTCTCATTTAATATTCAGATTTATGTGGCAAGCAGGCCCTGTCCAAGGGGTTGGTGGCTCTTGCAGCAGTGCAGGCAGGTCCACAGCTCATAAAATAAAGAGTCAACAGAACTCATAAATACTGCCAGGTAAACAGTTATGTTCAAACCTTTTAAAAACCCTGTAATTTATGGACCAATTATATTTCTAAGTATTGTTTCAGCAACTACAAATACTCTAATTGAGAGAGACATAACTGATGTCCTGAACTTCATCAGCACTTTGGAACAACTGCTAAGGATCTCTAAAGAAATCCAGTTATTTCTCTAGAGCATAGAAAAACCAGCATCCTTACTTCAAAAGCCCTGTAATCTGTGTTGAAAAGCTTCCAAGCTTCTCAACTGAGCTGTGGGTCAGGTAGCCACATCTTGCAGAAACAGCTGTGGGAAGTAGTCAGATGACAAGAAACATTGGAAAATTAGTTGGCAGAAAGAAATCTGTGATGATAGGCAAAACCCCTTCCCTGGTGTAATACCTAAAGTTTGGCACTCAGCAAAGCTCACTTAGGACAAGTTTCCTAAACCAAAGATCTTGTGGCTGCACAGGTGAGAAATCCCGCTGCACTCATGGTAAATCTTGCAAGTTCTCCTAGGGCTGAGGTGCCAAGTCCCATCTTGCTGGCTGGCCTCCCTGAGCAGCAGCCCAAGAGGACACAGAGCAAGCAGTTAACATTACCTCAAGCAGAGTTGCTCTCATGTTTTTCTGCCTTTCCAGAATGTCACCTTGCAAATTTTTTCAGAAAAACAGTAGTGTTTGCATAAGTCTTGCCTGTTTCCTCTGTGATGACAGATTGCTGGAAGGTTCATGATGGCTGAATGAAGGAACTGTTAAAATTCATCTGTCTGCCAGTCTATTAAGAGAATGGGGAAATGCACCTAAGAAGAGAGCTCACAGTGGCTAAAGAAGAAGAAGAACATCTTGCAGACACCTCCTGTAAAACAGCAAAACTGTGCTTGCATCCTGCAAACACTCATTCTACAGTTTCTAAAATGATAGTTTTTTCCTTGAAAAAACTATCTTTCAACAAAGCAATTTCTAACACCTGCCCATAGGTCTCACCTGGTACCTCTTGCTAAGGGACTTGTTGGAGTAAGTCATGGTTAGTTGGTTAGGAAATTTAAAAGAGGTAAAAGGTGTGCAGGCATACAACTGTATTTACTCCTTTTAAAGCACCAGCCTGTTCACCCAGTTTGATGAAGAATCTCAGCTTGGAATGATTTGCTCACAGTGTTACTTTCTGGGAGTCCATGGAAAACTTAGGCTTTCATTTTTACATAGCTTCTCATAGCTTTTTTCACATCTACAAATGATCTCCACACCTATACTGCAATTCCGTATCTTCAAATATGTTGAGACGAAATCCCACCTAAACTACTCAGAGGTGCCTAAACATTCCAAGGTCAAATATGTTTTACTTGTTTTGCACCCGGTTTCCAGACTCTGGGGTACAGCAAGTTTGCACATTCTCACTTTGATTGGCAGGTCTGAAACTTGGGATCTGAGACCTGGTGCACAGGGACTTGGCATAGCACAGCTAAGCTAAAACAGCAGATCTTGTCAGAGTACTGTCTCATGATAGCACAGTGGGAGCTGGCCACATGGAATATAATTGTAGACATATCTGTGGCAACCTTCTCCTTCATCTCTAAGTGTATGTTTTATCCACAGATTATTCCCAGAAGTGTGAAGGGTGTTTATAAAGCTCACAGATAAATCTTAGTTTTTCTTTGCCAAAGCGATAGCAAATGTGCAAACAGTATTTTTTGTCATATCAGTCAAAAGCTATCTAAAAACAGAATTTCCTAACCCTGCCTCCCTGAGAAAAATGATGGCATAAAAATTAGCGTTGTAAAACACATTATCTAAGATAATATAGGAATTCATTAAAATTTTGACTTTCAAAAGAGCCTAAATTTTTGTAAGCTAGAAAACTTAGATAGGAGTCCAAAATACGCTTGCATCTGCCCTACTATCTCACCTTTCTGACAAGTATCTACATAATATACAGCAGTGACATATTCATTCCATTGCATGAAAAGTGTTATAAGCACTTGCTTCTTGAAATTCTTCTAAATGTGCACCCTTGATACACCTGAATAGGTGCTAAACGTGCCATCACCAGCTCTGCAGAAGTGCATGCTGAGAGGGCCATTAGGTGCCACCAGGACACATCTCCTGCAGGAATGAGGCCAGGCAGGAAAAGCCTTTTTATTACTTGGACCAGAACGGTTCTATAACAAAGAAGGAGGAATTTGTCTTACCTGTCTGTGCTGCTGAGAGACTGGATACTGCAAACCTGAGATTTGCTGGCTTTGCTGCATTTTCTGAAGCATCATTTTTTGCTGCATTGCTAGGGTTACATTAGGTGGCCTCTGGAGAGACTGGTTTGGGAGAGGCTGAGCAGTTTGTGGCTGTGGCTGTTGTTGCTGCTGTTGCTGTGGCTGCTGCACAGGAGCTGAACCCTGTGCCTGCTGGGTGTAGTGCAGAAGGGCAGGCTTGTTTTGGGAACCCAAAACCGAAGGCATCTGCTGGTTTGTCTGCTCTGAGTTAAAGTGAAACAAAGGCTTTGTGTTGCCATGATGCTGCTCTAGAGGTGGCTGAGCACTGTTGATAAAGTTTCTGTTGAGGTCCTGAGGCTTCTGTTGCATGATTATGTCCATGGGATTGCTCTGAGGAGTGGTTGGTTTATAAACATAGTTGTTCATCCCTTTTGTCTGGTTTCCATTCACTGGCACCCCAAGCATTGCTGAGCTTTGTGGGCTGAACTGCTGCTGGCGAAAAGAGGGACTGGGGATTTTCTCTTGCACAAAGGGTCCAGGAGAAGGTCCTGATGGAGACAGAGTGGACCAGTTGGCTGTCTGGTTCTGCTGCTGCTGTTGCTGCTGAATCAAGGCGTGCTGCTGCCGGTTGGCTGCGATCTGTTTGAGCTGCTGTGCGTGCGACACCTCCTGCCAGTTGGGCAATGGCCGACTGGACGCAGAAGAAACCTGTGACACCTGTGTTTGAGGCACCGAGGGGATGGGTGACGAGGCAGACATGGCAGTGGTAGCCATAGTGAAGGCTGGACCTGTAGAAGAAGGCCTCATCTGTGGGGAGCCCACAGGAGCCTGATTCATGCCTGCTGCATACTCACTTTTTATCACCATCTTATCCATCTGCAGAGATCTCACAGGGCCCCTCTGGCTCTGCTGCCCAAGGTCAATGTTGAATGGCTCATCTTGCTTTATCGTGGCATTTATCATATTCTCTAGCTCAACATCACTCATTGGTGGCACCGATATGTTAGTCAGCTCATTAAACAGTTCCTGAAGCTCAAGATCCATCATTTGGTCCCATGAGTCTTCCCCATATCTGTTAGGGAACATGTTCTCATGGGATGTCTGGCCATCTAAGTGTTTGCTACAGGACATAGTTTCTCCAGGTTCTTTCTTTACCTCTTTCAAAGTCATATTAAACATGTCATTCCCACTAGTATGGGTATTGTTTGCTAGGCTGCTGGCCTTTCTTTGTGATCCTTGTCCCACAGTCATAGCTCCTGACATTGACTGGCTTTGGCAGTTGTTAACATGTTGTCCACCTTGTCCCACTGAGATATTGTCACCCACTCTTATCCTCTTAATGTCAAGGAAGGAGCTCTCTGAAACACCATTGGGCCTCTTGTTGACAGGCGACAGATTTACCACCAACTTTCTCTTCAAGGAGCCTTGCAGCTGAAAGAGGAAGAGACAAAAAAAATCATTAGATGATACCAAAGAAATAATTTAATTGCTTGAAAGGCAACAGGCAGGTAAGCATTGCTTAGTTGAGAAAGCTCCTCTGGGCTTTTTTTTTGTCAATGAAGCTGTGCAGAACTGTAGGCAAATAGGCTTTAAGTGGTGAATCTCCCTGCCATCATCACCTTTGATTTTCGAGCATTTTTTGAGCACTGCTGCCTCCTGTTCATCACAGACCCCCTCTCCCCTCATAGGTGTGATGAAGGAGGGAGGTAGCCAGAGCTGTAGCTGGTAAAGCCTCTTTGCTCCACATCCACTCTGATCTAGCTATGCCAGACACACCTAAAGTATTTCGGACAGCAGAGACAAATGCAGCCATGAAATCTGCCCTTGTGCCTATCCGGCGCCGCAGGTTTTCATTCTCCCAATTTTGGTATATGATCTGAAAGAGCAAGACTGTAGAGTCCAAAAGTCCTTGAACACATTATAATGGCACACACAAGATCAAGGCATCCTTAGCTCATGTAGGTTTATACTGGCCAGAGATGTGTATAATTAAAAAGGTTAGATATTAACTTGTTGAAAACTGAGAAAGAATTCACTGGAGCCATGTCAGGTTATGTCAGCAAGGGTCTGGCCCATGATGTACTGCCAGATTATTTCCCAAAGATGTATATTAATACATTAAGCCCTTGCTGTTTATGTCCTGAAACATCTCTTATAAATTATACAGTCCATTCAACACTGCTCTGAGAGCTGTAACTCTGTTTCCTTTTCCTTGAATATTTACAGTGATACTTCCATTTGCTCACCAGCCCTATGGGCCTACTGAAGGAAAAGAGGTTCATGGCTGTGTCTGCCTGATCTACTCCTCTGCTGTGGTTGTACACACAATTTCCCACCCCATGCACAGAAAACAGATGTCAGTCCCATGAGCTGAAAAGCCTGGACTTGGTACATATGCCCTCAAGTAAGATGCAGATGCCCTCAAGAAGAATTGCTTTGAACACAGTTCATAAAAGAACAGATGACTTTAAAACAAGGGCAGCTGCCCTATATTTAGCCCTGTACCTTTGATCTTAGAGATCTTTCCCAACCTTAGTGATTCTCTGATTCCATGACCAAAGGGGCGCGCAACGGGGAGCGTACATGTGCCCATGCAGCCCTCGCAGAGCCAGCACACATTGTCCCTGTTTCAGCCATGAGCAATGCCAGGAAACTGAGCAGTGAAACACAGCTCATCTTCTGCCTTTATGCACCTGGGCAGAAGTGCAATGCCCAGAGGCATCAGGACAATGCCAGGACACTGGCACACACCTGTGTGTGCCAGTGAGAAAATAACGCCTGTACAAACTGTGATACCTTGGAAGGCTGCAAAGGGCAGAGAGAACTGAGAACTCTAATTTTCCAGTTAAGTGAGGAAGGATGATTTATCAGATCTTTCAGTCACATTATTTTCATCATGCTGTTTCATGTACAGAAGTCCATGGGCACGTAATACTCTATTGTGGCCTCTATGCCCCTCAGTTTCAGGCTTATCTATCTTCCCAGATAACTCCAGATGTAAAAAATTTTATTCGGGTGTGAATATCAATTAATTGCTTGAAAATAGGTTAACTGAGAAATACATATTTCCTCCAAACCCACCTCTTCTTCCATTGCATCATCAAGCCACTGAGTTTAGCCCTTAAAAATAAAGTTTGTAATTTCTCTCTCTTGACACCGAAAATCCAATTTCATGTTTCAAGTTAATTTTCCAGCATAGCTTTTAAATCACAGATTCATGTTTTCATAAGGACAAACCTGTTGATGCCTACTTGTATAAGTCTAAAGACTGTGTGCATGCAAGAGTAATTAATTGTCATTAGGTGTCCCTCACTAGGGAGAGGTTTGAGTGGTCACTGCAAAGAGCACAGACTGTCTTGGATTAGCATGTTCCTTCTGACACACGAGTCACTGTACTTTCCTTTTGAATAAAAAAAAGGTAAGTTGCACTTCCTTTTACCATCATCTTTGCTGTCAGTGGGTTTATTAGAAACCATGCTCGTACACTCAAATTCATCTTCCTGGGAAATGGGGAAGTCCGCAGGTCATTAGAATACATGACTTGGCAGCGCGTTTTGCTTTCAGATGTGTTGCTGACAGAAAGGCTGTACAGAGTACATCCCCTGCATATGTGTATGTTTTATGTGGTTAATATGACTTTCTGAGTTAATTTGGGTTTGCTTGACATTTTGAAGCAGAGGGAGCTGTTTAAAAACTCCACATTTTCAGGGCAGCTGCACCAAGCTTTCTGACACATGTAAAAATGCAGGTGTTACGTTGTGCTGTGTGTAGTATCTGCTTTTCTCCTGCCTTTGAAGTAGCTTCTAGCAGATAGCAGAGTGAGGTGGGTGAGCTGGGAAGTGGTTTGCCACACACAAGTCAGCAGCAGAGCCAGGCAGAGCATCATAATCTCCAGACACATCCCTTAACCAAGTGCCCCCTCCCTTAACATGGCCTGGAGGACTCTTGGTTTCATGACATCTGCTCAAGTGCCCACCAAAAAGGGTACTGCACATTTCTAAACAGTAACAAGTGGTAACTTATCACATCTCCCCAAAACCTTGCAAACATAGCCTTTGGAGTGGTGAGAACACCATCAGTCAATAGATATCCACACCTTAAAGCAGAAATGAGAGCAAGTGAGGCAGCAAAGGTGCAGGGAACTCAGGGACTTCACTGAGTCTGCTACAAGGATCCTGATTTCACATCCCCCATGAGTTCAGGATGTGGAGGGAGAGGGCAGGGGAAGCATCTGAGCAGCCCACAGGGATGAAGCCCCCTCTACCTCCTCGCACTGAGCTGTTACCAATTACATGTTGCAGGGGGGTGCTTCAGGGGATTGGTCTGTGTTAGCTCAGGAAGATGAGCAGCATCTATCACAAACCTCTCTGAACGCTGCCTTTTGCAGGCCACTGCTGCCCCAGCATTATGCCTCGTTTGTTTTCTGAAGGGAAAGGACCGGGGTTCCATCACTGAAATCTTTGCATTTTTTTAGCAATCACATTTTTCAATTACTGACTAAAGTCAGTACTCAAGCCCTTTTTACCCAAGCAAAGCACAGACTCTTCATAAGGAAAAAAAGGAAAAAAAAAAACAACTTGCCAGATTTCCGGCCCCATTTCTTTCAATTTGCAAGCAAGGATTGATTTGGGTCAGTAAACATAAAGCAAAAGTTCCTACAACACACAGAGGCACATTCCTCAGATCAAACAGGCTTGCGATTACACATCTCAAACTGCTTGAGCTGTGTAATACTGAAAGGCCCTGTGATGGGAAAGCAGTGCCATGACAGTAAGTGGGAGAGGAGGAAGCCCCCATGGCCAGCTCCATCCCACAGGTAGGTGGGCAGCCCTGGATGAGCCATCACGCAGAACAGGCATTTCCTGGCAGCATGTGTTACTGTGAGACCTTTTGCTGAGCAGGCTCTGGTGAGTCAGTGTGAGTTCATGCTCCTACAGCAAGGCAGTGCTGGATGATTGATCTCCTGAAGTTAAAACTGAGCCCCTGCAGGTCAATTCTGCGAGGCACCCCTGCGCTGCTCCTGGACAGAATGCTTGGGGACAGCAGAGGGCAAACTCCAGAGATCTGACTTGATCTAAACCACCTGGTGTGATATCATGTCCCATGCAGGGGGACATATATAATGAGTTTTATATTTAAAACTTATTCAGAGTCTTAAAGCAATTTAAGAGAGGCAGCTTTTTCTCTATTGCTCTCTGACATCAGGCCAAATCAGCAGAAGATGCACTGAGCTAATAATTAGAGCTCATCAAATCCTGGTACCAAATAATTTCTCTTTTGGAAAAACAGCAAGGTTTTTGCTTCACCTTTCTTTTGGTTGAATTTTTTTACTAAATGTAAAACTAGAGGATTTTGCTGATTTTTTTTTTATGGCTCAATTTTTTTTTTCAGAAAATGGAAACAAAAAAAGAATTGGTGCAAAAGCACAGCTTGTCAATGAGAAATTTTAGAGATTGTTTAGAACTTCCTTTAGAAATTGCTCTTTGTTTCATTTAACACTGTGTAGGAAGGAGCACAGTGCTCGACAGAACTCCTAGACTAACCACCAAGCACCTTGAGTTTCACAGCTCTCAGGACAAGTAAAACACAAGCTGTCCCTCTGACTAGCCCAAGTAACTCCATAGGGCCTGCAGATCAAGGCCTTGTACAGAGATGTTAGTACTGTATCAGTCTGTCATTTTGAGATGTTTATAGCTGGACAATTAAGACTGGCCAAAACACCAAAATACCCCAAGGAAACTACAGAGAAAATACCACAGTTTGATAGTCTTAAATCCCCACTAAACCTTTTAGTGGAAGGCATAAAAGGAAGAATCCTCCCACCTTTGTTCTCCCAACTCTCACAATTTCCTACAAAGGTTTGCAGTGTTCTTACATTGTGTGGTGGAACAACAGGGATGAACTCCCAAGGTGCTGCTGACTGAAACCCCACACTGTGAAGCAGGCAGTGTGGCAGTGTCAGCAGTTCCTGTGGAGCAATACTTCTGATGATAGAAAAAGCAGCTCTGGATTTTGTGCTTTTGATGTAGAAACAGCAAACAAATCCACTTTAAAAGGTCCATTTTGGGTTACCTAGACTTTCTCACAATATGTGTCGACTGCACTGTAAACAAAATACTCCATGTAGCCGGGGAAGAAAAAGGATAAAGGAATTACAGGAAAAATATTCAAACAATGAAAATTGGAAAAAAAAAATCCTTCCAAAGGAGGAAAAGATGCTGAATGATACTTATTTATGCTGTTAAAGCACCTTTGCATTGCAGGGCTGGACCTAGGAAGCTATCCTTGAGGCTTAGAGCCTGATTCTGAATGACAGCAACTCTCGGGATGAAACTAGTGGTTTGCAGTGTTTGCTGCCAGCAGTATCACCTCTGTGGTGTTCAGAGCTGTGCCAGGCTGGGGAGCACCCTTCCAGGCAGGGACCAGGGCTCACCAGGGCAGAGCCTCCCTGTTGCAGGCATCTCCCAGCATGCAGGAGGACCAGATGCCTCTCTCCTTGTTTTCTTACCCCTTTGGCCAGACAGGATGGTGGTGGTCACTCATACCATGGCCAGCTTCGAAGCTGCAGAGGCACCCTGGGGCTGACACAGGGATGACAAGGGGCCCCCTCTGAGATGCCATCTCTGGGGCCACCACAGCTCCTAATGCCACAATCACACAGGAACCCTCAAGGTGCATTTTTGACTACAGATTTGGTCTTGAGGGTTCCCCATCGGCTCTGATTGTTCCCCCTCCTTCTCAGGCCCAGGAGAATCAGGTTCACCCTGATGTCTCTACTGAAAATCTCAGTAGTGTGATCCTCTTCTGAGAACCTCTCCCCAGCCCTTCTGCTCTTCACTTTCTGTGTGCTACACAAGTACATTTATTTTTAATCTTTTGTCTTCAACAGGAGCATCTACCTGACATGGCTGAGGATGCAAGCATGAGCGTTGTCTTCAGAGAGATTTTAGCAGTCTCAGTTGACAAAGTCCAATCTGCTGGATGATGCTGATCTGGTAAGCAACATTAATTTTTCATGCAGGACTGAGTGATGGGGTAGAGGCCCTGGGCACTGCACACAGTGGAGAGCAGCCCTGAAAGCTCCTCACAGCACCATGGCAAGGACAAGGTGGCTCCCCCATGGGTGCAGAGAGCTGTGCAGGGGTAGCAGAAGTTGTTTCTTGCTCCAGTCAGGTTGCAGAGGGTCAACTCCAGGTGTCCTCTGCTGCACACCCTGTGTTCATAAGAAGGGGACCAACTGTTTTCTCTGAGCCTGAGGAGGAGGAGGAGGCACAGGGGCCTTCAGCCCCACACTGTTGGTGAGCACAGCAGCTTGAGACAGCACACCTCCCCTCTGCCTCATTCCTCTCCTATTTAGCTAACCAGCTCCAGGGACCACTTGGATGACCAAGGTTTACTGCCATGAGAAGTTTGCTCCAGGCATCCCAAACCTCCCCACATCCCGTGCCTGCCCTCCTGACCCGGGTGTCTGTGCAGACCTCTTGCAGTGGTGTCCTGACTCTGGCTGATCCTTACACAAAAGCACCACTGGCAATAATAAAGCTGACTGAGAGACAACACAACTTTTCCTCCCTGTTTACTGTAATGCTTAGTGCCACTAAAACTGAATTTATAGTAACAAATAAGGATGTTCCTTGGCTGACAAGTATCCACTTAATTTTCATTAGCTGGGACAAGGCTGGAATAGCAATCAGTATGTTAGAAATCCCACAGTTTACCTTTGCTTATGGAAAAATTATGTATCTTGCCAACTGAACATACCAACCTAAAAATGCATCCATATTATTCACTGTGTACTGCCTAGAAACATAATGTCAGGGCTTTGGTCCAGGTTGCTGAAGCACAATAATTATATTTTTTATGCAGATTTTACATCTGATGGATTATAAAATATCATGTCTAGTCACAGTCTTTTAGTAAAATAGGAACACAGAAAAACAATAACATTTTAACTAGGTCAAGATTGCTAATCGGAGTGTAGCAGTCATTACTGTGTGCAAAACAAATAGGTATAAAAGATCTGTATTTTTTATCTTGCAAGCTGTGTATTTGTCTTCTGGAGGAGTCTTTTCTGCTCTTTCTTTCTTTTCTTTCTTTTCTGTCTTTTCTTTCTTTTCCTTTTCAACCATAAATAAATTAACAATCACTTTGTGTGAAATCTACAGAAATTTATGTCAACGTTTATTACCATGAAATGTGGAACAAAGCATAATGCAACCTGAGCTTTGGGAAATAGGACTGCTTAACTGATCCTATCCTGATGAGAAGGAAATATCAAATGCATTATAAATGCTGACAGGATGATCAGGCATGTAAAAGAGGTCATCCAATACCACCCTCCCCATTGTTTACCAGTTTCATAAGTCAGCTTAAGGTATTAAAAACACATACTGTCTTGCACAGGAAGCTCCTAATCCTTAAAAATGTGGCTGCTGTTATTTGATTTGCCTTTTAGAGATCAATAGCACAGCAGATTTCACCTAAGGAAGGACTGCTGAGAGCAGTTTGGTCCTGGTATTCTGCTCAGCGTTGCTTCCAAGTTGTTGCTCTGTAGGCTCATTAGAGCACATATCCATGCCCACATCTGGGCTTTTATTACCTGTCTAAGCACCCATCTCCTTGCAACACTCTGTTATCAAAAGTTCAGTTGCTAGAGGAAGACAGTAGCCCTCCATCCAGACTTGGAAAATAAGGAAGTATTTAGACTGCTTCTCTCTTCCTGCAAACCAATGTGTCACACGGGACACTCAAGTCAACTCTTTGGCCCTGGGGTCTTCTTCAGGGTACATTACAATTCACAGGAGACACAGCCACCACTTGTCAATTGGAAAAGAAAGATCCCTTCAGCTTGTTACCCAGTCATGCTTCCAGCATCAGGCTCCACCAGCCAGGATAAGGAGGGCCCACGTCAATGGAAGCTGCCTTCCATCATGCATCAACTAATAGACTTAATGAGCAACTGGCAAAATGGCTTCTTGTCAGAAGGAAGGAGTCCTGGCCCTCTGCCAGATCTTTAGTGGAGAAGTGACATATTTTTTTTAGGATCAAATCCAGTCCGTGGTAAGAGGTCTCCTACAAGGTTGCTGCACTTACTTGATGGTTGGGTTTGCCCTGTATTAGCATCTTCCCCCTGGCTCTCGCCCTCATGCACAGTCACCCCATTAAGGACATGAAGTAAGAGCAGTACTTAAGAGCCTTTTTCAAAATCTTCAGCTTAAACAGGCAGTGTCAGGACAGGCCAAGTGCACCCCACAAAGATTTCAACCTATTTCAGCAAAACAGGCAAACATTTTGAGGGCTTTTGAGGGTTTTGAAACAACAAGTAAAGAGCTTTTAAGATAGTCCTATGAAGAGAACAGACAATGGAAAGGACAAATAAAACAGAAAATGATGAAAGTTTACATATGAAGACTCTAACTGATTAACTGCAGATCAGGAGATTATTTATCAAACTTGAGCAGCAATAAATTCAATCCCAGTGAAATGATAAACTTTTTCATCCAAAGTGGATAGAGTCTGAGGAACTGCATCAGAGATTCAGAGCTCATCAAGGTCTAAAGAGGGACTGAGCACTTGTTAGGAAATGGGAAGATGCTGACTTATAAAAAGTGATGATAGCATATCTAGAAGGGGATGAAAAATATTAAACATCAAGGTTCAAACTAGTCTGTGGTTATTGAGGACTGGTGGTGCAGGGGAAAAAGAGGTAAGGGGGTGGAGTGGTGATTTTTGTGGGCATGTCAAGGTGATTGGGTATCTTCCCCCAATATATTTGTCATTGATATTGATGAGATGCCTCCAGGTTTAGTAAGGATACAAGTTCACAGCTCCTCTATTTCTAACACTTTAGGAGTCTGGAGGAAAACTGTAAAAATGGGATTAATTTGACCAGTTTCTAGGTCAATCTGGAATATGAAGATCAAGAAGGAATTGTGATCATTATGGAAGGTCATTAGCAGGTTACAGGAAGCCCAAATGCTTTGTTGTTTTGGCACATGTTCAGGTGAATTTTTGTTATTTGGTCTTTCTTTAAGTACCGTCTTGATGAGAAAGTCGAAAGAGTCGAAACCCATGAAAATGGCCAGAGAGACTGAATGGAAAGGTTTGGAACCAAGGAATCACGCAGGAAGTAATGCTTCAGGAGCTGGAAAAGGTCAGTGTGAACACAGGGGACCAGGAGCAGTTCAGGGTCAGAAAAAAGCCCCTATAAGCTAAAAGCAAACCCCAGCAATTCAGGTACTGAAAACCTTACAAGATCATGCTTAAAAGAACATGAGAAATGACAAGCAGAGTGGAGAGGATGAATTTGCACAGGAGGCTGGGAGGATGGTTGTACAAGAAGACAAGTTAAATGCATGGAGACATCTCTGAAGAAAGTCAAAATAAGTTTTCAAGTTTTCTCTCTGGTTAGCAACGAGAATATTTTACAGTACAGATTATCTAGCAAAAGCCTGGCTTTTGCAAAAAGATTTGCTTTGGCAAAAGAGGTTCAAGGAGATTGCATCTGGGCAGGACTTTCCAACCTTCTCAGGAACAGGGTGATGCTGTTTGTACACTGCACCCTCGGGTCCTCTGTCCTGCCCCTCTGAGGCAAAGCCCAGCTGCTGAGCACCCACCATGGTTTGTGGCTGTGACTCTCAGTGCTCTGGGTAGCCACAGGCAGCAGCCCATCCCCACCAGCTGTGGCAATAAATGACAAAGGGTCACCACAAAACTTTCAGGTATTTTTGGCCGCTATGATAGTTTTTGGTGAAAGAGACACAAGTGGATTCATTACAACTGATGCTTCCTATATGGTTTATTTTCCTATGTGCCCGGATCACTCGTTAAGTGAACTCATGCAAATAGAAAAGGCACTGAAAAATTAGTAGTTCTAGGTCTCTAAAATATAACAGCCTATCTCAAAGTCATATTTTACTTCACAGCAGCCTTGAATCTGTTTCTAGAGTCAATTGTGATTGTTGACTTTGAAAATTCAAAATGAGAAAAATTCCTGGTTTGGAGATGACTGAGTGGAATAGCATCTCCTTCCTGACACAACACACTGTGACAAAGGGACACATGCCTACAAGAATGGACACAGGTACCACAATCATCCCAAGAAACAGCATTCCTTTGGCTATGCAGTGAAAACATCTCAGCCAAGCACTCTAAGGATCTCTAAACTACAACCAAAATTTGTTGCAACAGAGCTACATCACTTTTGTAGCCTACACACCAATGATGCATGAGGTGTGCACAAGCCAAACTCTTCAACTGCTCTGCTGGCTTGGATAAGGGAGTCTAGGCATCTGGACCAGGTCCCCACCAAGAGTCACACAGCAGAAACCCTCTGCAGTTGTACAGCTGCAATGCTGTGTACCTCAAACTTCATTTCTGCAGGACACTAACACAGTAAAGAGTTCAACAGCCACTTGTCTATTTACCATGTTACTCACAGAAAGAAAATAAAAGTATTGTGGCAAAGGCCTTAGTGGAGAGTTTCCTAGAAGACCTTTGGGATCACAAAATGATGGAGCTGTGAAGGGACCTCTGGACATCGAATCAGAGAATCATAGAATGGCTTGGGTTGGAAGGGACCTTAGAGATCATCTAATTCCAACTCCCCTGCTATAGGCAGGGACACCTTTCACTAGATCAT
This sequence comes from Dicaeum eximium, assembly GCA_013396995.1. Taxonomy (NCBI): domain Eukaryota; kingdom Metazoa; phylum Chordata; class Aves; order Passeriformes; family Dicaeidae; genus Dicaeum; species Dicaeum eximium. The sequence goes on along the minus strand of VWZP01008105.1, from coordinate 28,914 downwards.
GTTGCTCAGAGCTCCACCCAACCTGGCCTTAAAAACTTCCAGGGATAGGGTACCCACAGCTTCTCTCAGCACCCTGTTCCAGTGCCTCATTACCCTCGCAGTAAGGAATTTTTTCCTAATTTCTAATGTAAACCGCTCTTTTCCAACTTGAAGCCATTCCCTTTGTCCTGTCACTGCATGCTCTGCTTTCAGCAGAGCTACCAACAAAGTTACATCAGGTTGCTCAGGACATTATCCAGGCAAGTGTTGACTGCTTCGAAGGATGAAGACTTCACAACCTCCTGGGCCCCCTTCCAGCTCCCTTGTTTTTCTTTACCTCTAGTCAGCAATTTGTGTTCCTTCCCTCTCATCCTTTTGTTGTTCACTTCTAAGATAGATCTGGTATGTAACTGGAAAATTTTGAACACAGAGCAAATGGAGGGAATGTATAAATTTGACTTGTCTCCAAGTTAACGACATATATGATGAGGGAGGAGGAGGAGATGAAAGCAATAAATGACAATGTATGTGAGAAATGTCAGTCTCTGTTTCTACAGAGATTCCTTCAGGGAAGGCATCAGATCAGTAGTTTTTAAATGACATAAAAAATCAAAGGGTTGACTGAGCAAACTGATGCTCCATCAGATGAATCTGAGTTGCTAAATAATGCTTTTGCTTAAGCCTGATCTAAAGTCCATTGAGATATACCAGTCTTTAAATGGACTTTGTTTCTCTGTTCTTGATTATAAAATTCCATGACAAGGACTTTATATATTTTTTTGAAAAATACTCTTCATGCATTTAGACACTGTCAAACACATTAATAACGAGCCCTATTTTCCAGCTAAATTTCAAAAGACAGCGATGCACATTCAGCGCCTCTGAAAAGCAGACATCTCTTTAGGTGTCAAAATATGGATCCCAGCATACTTTTGAAAATACTAGCCAGGATAAATATAATTTTCCATTTTATAACTAATGGGAAACCTTTCACCTTTATGGTACCATTTAATGGTGTCTAGAAATCATTACAGATGAAAGGCTGTACAGCAAGCTACTGTATTTGAAACTCTGGAGGTAGCAGACTGGTTCCTAGTGGACAAATGGCCATATCAGTCTTGGAGCTAATTAGTTCCTTTTCCCCTTTGTATGCTTTTCTTTCCTTCATAATCCTTGTCTAGGAATCTCTAGGTCAAATGTGCTCAGAGGGCACTCACCAACTTTCCACTGTCAGAAAGAGCAACCAAAAACCCAGGGTCATCAAAGCAGTTCAGTGAAACTTTCCTTGCATGTTACTTAGACTAGGCTTTGGTGGATACATATTTATTCTCATTTATGGTGTGGAAGTAAGCATTTTATAGCCTATTAAAATAGCTGGGAAAAGAATCAAAGGTATTTCTGTCTAGAAATAAAGCCTTTGTTCTCATGCACACTTGTGTCTATGGTGGTCTGTACTTGGGAGAAGCCTTTGGGAAGGCCGTGTGGTCTTTCTTGGGGTATCCCCAAGGGCAGCTCTGGCAGGCACGGCATGGATGAGTTCAGTCTTTAAGTCATCCATCAGGCACATTTCACACACACTGTAAAATACAGAGGTGCATTCCCCAAGTGAAACTCAAATTCCAGGGATCCCCTAAATGCTGATGTTTGTCTGCATGCATGGCCTTGTTTGTGAATCTGTACTGAACCCCAATACAACAGTGAGCCAAATCTTCTGTTGCTGTAAACAGATGCAGCTACACTGACCTGTATCAGTGCTCTGTTAAGAACCAGCCCTGAAGCCTGAAATCTGGATTAGGAACCAGCATTCACTGGAAGCGTGGATTGCAGCAGGGACTTTAGTTGGATGCCTATTGCAACAGATTCCTCACTCCTTTTTAAAGTGGCTCTAGTGTTGCAGGCTTTTACTGAGGCAATACAATGGAGCTGGCAAGAAAGCCATAGCTCTTCTACATTTCAGAAAAGCAAAAAAAAAAGAAGGCAAAAAAAAGAAGGAAAAAAAAAAAGTCCAGCAGTCCTTAAGGATACAGCACTGCTAGGTAACTGGGACAATGAATTAACAAGGACTGACTTTTCCCTCCCTCTGTTTTCAAGGATAGTAAGTAACAAAATCTGGCAGGCTGAAAAGCCCCTGTTCGGAGGAGAGAGACAAAGAGGCAGGGCTGAAATTCATCGTGTCAGTTTAAAAAGGCAGAGTTTTGCATTTACACAATATGCCCATTCTTGTTCTCTTTGACTCATGGAAAAATATTGAACATTGGACAAGAATGTAGGAATGTGTCTGGTGTCTGATCTCCACAAAAATCTAAATGCCGTTTGCATTCACTTAAGAAATTAAGACTGGCTATCCAGGCTCCATTGATGTGTAAAGAAAATAGCAGTAGTGATAGCAATATCATTATAATAACAGCAGTAATTCAGTTTTTAAAACTGGCTGTGCAACGAGTACAAATAGAGCAGGAACCCAGGCGCTCCTGGCCCTTAATCCCAAACACAGCTCAGTAGAGCTTTCTGGACCATTTGCCTGTCACAAGCATGACAAAGGCTCCTCTCCACCGACAGCATCTGAAACCGCTGCTGGTTTGCCTGGGTAGCAGAGGTTAAAGCTTTTGATTGCTTTTTTTGCCTTTAGATGCCGCAATAGTTGCAGTGCCTATATTACCATCTATGGCAGACAGGCTGCGTGTCTGCCAGCTGTCAGGCAGCCTATTCATCTCCAGTTGCCTTTTGCCTACTTTCTGCAGCAGAAGAATTTCTCTGCACTGGATTTCATGTGCTGGAGTCCTGTTCCTGCCGAAGTTCCTGCTGCTTGTTTTTAAACCCGGGCTGGCTACAAGCCTGGGGAGCATGGGAGCCCGCAGCCCTGAAGAACCTGGGGCTCCTGAGTCATGTGCAGCTTGCCAGCCAGCCAGCTATGGCTCTGGGCCAGGGCAACATCATAGAACTGGCACTGTGAGAGCCAGGGTTGCTGGCTAAACCCTGGCATTGGCTGGAGGGAGAGGCAACCAATGGTCTCCACTGATGGGCTACTCTAGGACACAGCAAAACACCCTCCCTCTGCTTGTCCCATGGCAGAGATGTGGCATCTGGCGACTTATCCTCTGCCTAGAACCCTCTCTTCTTTCCTCTTGTCGTTTATCTAACTTAGGAGGCCTGTGTGGAGGGAATATTGGTACATGTAATGTCTGGCTGCTCCTGACCCAGGTGTTCCTGGAAATTCTCTCAGGTACCTGCCAGCATCATTAGGTACATCACTACTACTGCTGTGGTATTTTACAATTTTACCAGGGCCTGATTTTTAAGCAGAGCTGTGCAGGAAGATAGGATGGACAGGTCTCCAGGCCATAAAATCCAGACCCTATAATCACAGCCCCATGCTATATCATCTTTTGCCTGAACAAATCATGTTCCCATTTAAGAGAGGCCCTGAAATCACGAGAGGCAATGCTTGTACCTAGTGGTTACCTCTTTTTTCTCCCAGAAGGTTAGTGATCTGAAAATCCACAGACCTGCATATTTCCTGACCCACAGCATGAGCTAATGACTCACTCATAGGAGGTGGAGAGAGGATGAACAGCTCTGCCAGACCTTGTGACAGGGGTAAAATAGATCATTCAGTTGCATGCTATGTGTCAAATTGGCATGTTTATTTTAAATTTTCCTAGGTGTGACCCAACTCATCACCTCCTTACCCAGGCTGTGAGAAACCAGTTGAAATTTTGCTTGAAACTCTTAAGACTCAGTCTCATAGCTCACAATTATCAAACCCTGAGTCATGGGTTGTTCTTCCTACCATTACTGCTATATGAAATTGCCTACAGAAGAGCAATGGCACCTTTAAAACTCTCCCTCACACAGGCCAGCCAGGAAGCCCACAGCCAGAGGCATTTGCCCACCTCCTTTCTCCGCAAGGAGCCTAGGTTTTGAGCTTCTGAATTTAACAGAAAGACTGCTGTAGACATCACTGTGTCTTGGATCAGGCTCCAGCTACCCAAGAGAAAAGATGGGCTTTGCAGCCCATCCAGATGGTTAACAGCTTTACATATAACCACTGCCTTATTAAATCTACAGTAAATTAAATGAACACTTAAGACACTCAACTGAAAGTGCTATTGACTGCAGTAATTAAATTGAAATACCTAATTAACCACACCAGAATAGGAAATGAATATATCATGAGGCACCACTCTGTAGTGACTGAGCCAATCAGATGCTGTCTATACCTTAATTTGTGTTGAAATAATTTTTAAAGGGCGTTTATGATTACTTAAAGATGTGTTTATATAGCACATGCATATATATGTCTCTCTATATATGTGTGTGTATATATATATATACACATACACACATACAGACACATATTATATTACTATATTTAAGTCTTCTGTCTGAGCTTTTAGCCTTACATTGGCAGAGACATTAATTCCAGGTCAGCCTCCATCCTCCAAGATAAACTCGCACATTATTAAAACATCTAAATCAGAAGGATTACAAATGTCCTGCAACAGACATTTTTTTCCCCTTTATTAAGAACATTTACATGAAGGTGTCTGCAGTTTCAAAGCTATTTCAGACTGTGGCCAAAGTGAATGTTTGGGGAAAAAAGAAAAAATAAGAAAAAAAGAAAGAGTCTTTTTTTCCTCTCTATTTAGCCTGTGCTGTCAGGTCTCTGCCTGCTGCTCTAACCACAGCTGCCCTAAAGGAAAAGTTTACCTTTAATTAAGACATCTCAGTGTTAGGATTCTTAGGCTCTGAGCTTGTCTCCCTTTCCTCCCCCCTCCTTTTTTCAGTCAGGAGTGGAAACTTTATCTCACCTACAAAGGCACACTTTGTGCAAATCTTGATAGAATGCAGTGATAAACCTTCATTCCAGAGGAGTATGGAAGGTCCTCAGCCATACCCTGTGACAGGCCCTCTCCAGAAACACGGAGATTTTGGGGCTGCCTCAGCTCAGAGAGAGCTTGGGCTTGGCCACTCCACTCTGCTCTCCCAGAGATGTGCACAACACCCTGGCTCTGGTTTCGCCTTTGTTTGGAGGGGAATTTGCTCCCCACAAATCATGAAACTGCAGCCTCACAATAGCAGTACTTGGAATGACAAAAGGTCAAACTGGGTTACAGTCACTCAACCCTACTGAGTTATTTGGGTAGTGGTAAGAGGAGTTATTTTTAATGACTTCATGTCTTGGTCTCATAGACAATAACCAGAGAGTGTCTATGAGCCTGCAAGCCTTAACTTCAGCTCAGGAACCAGCAAATCCTGAGAAAACAGCAATATGACACGGCGGAAGGCATCTTCCAAATTTGGAGGTTTCAGAAGGGAACACAATTCCTTTCATTTCCTCAGTCATCCCACTCATCCTGGCATTGTCCATGGCATTTCTCCTGCCTTGTCCTGAGGTGGTGACCAGGTCCTGTTCCTGCCTGGTGCTGCCAATGGCTTCATTATCTTGACGGCCAATGGACAAAGCTGAGGCATGTGCTTCTCCTTGATGACACTGGACCCTGCATCCTTGTGGGACCATGCTCAAAGGGTCTGAACTGCTGTCCTCCCACCAGGCTATGGAGCTGGGCAAGGCAGAGGTGACCCTACCATGGTTATGCAGTATTTTGGAGATGTCTTACAGGAACAATTTAGGTAGATCTTCTCTTTGCTTTTGTCATGCCTCTATTTTGTCCACTTCCATATGTTTTCTGGACCAAACTGATCTCTTATTGTTCCTCTCCTCATAAGTGGAATTGCAGTCCCTGTGGCCCTCTGCCACTGTTTATGCTGGCAGAGACCAGTAGATATTGGCAGGCAAACTTGGATGGGAGTGAGAGGGCAGGGAGGGAGGAAAGGGCACACTGTGGCCCTCAGTGCCTTTGCCTTCCTTGCAGAGGGCATGCCCATGGACAGAGGGAAGGGAGGTCACAGGTGGGGTGAGAGCTCTCCTAGCTGGTCAGGGGACTGGACAGGTTTTACAATGCTTAGATCTGAAAGGTACCTTAGCTCCTGTCAGGTATCTGTAAGACCTGTAAGACCCTCTCTGTGGAAGTCGCTCAGCTGGCCCCAGAAGCTTTCTTCTATTTATCTGACAACACTTCTGGATACATCGTGCTGCCCACCCCGTCTCACAAAGAAGAGGTCACACAGCCAAGTACAAAATGTGTGCTGGAACAGAGACACCTCAGGCTTCAAAATTCATGGACATGCCTGAGCAGCAGGAGAAAGCTGTGCTGCTTTGGCCATTCCTCCTTCACCCTACTGCAGGGACAGGCAGGAGAAGTGAGTCTGGTGCTGACCAAGATGTCCCACCTTTATGCCTCTGAGATGCCCAAGTGACCCAACGCTGACTGAAGCCAACAGAAAACTTGTAACAGACCCTAAAGCCCATCCTTGCTGCATGAGAGCCTAAAAGAAGAACCTGGCCTGGACTGCCTGGCTGCTATTCAAAACGGCTCTTAGTTATAAAGAACAAATTGTAAGTTCTCATGTAATGTCCCTGGCAGAATCCAAACTTGTAAAAGAAAAGCCTGTAAACATCATTCCCACTCAGGAACTGTGCAGTGTTATTTTCTGACCCTGATGCACTTCGACATATCACAGAACTACACAGGTTGAATCTCCCCTGACGGTCTTGAATGAAAAATTTCTAAAGATTTCTCTCCTTTTCTTTCTCTCACTGCCTAATACAAAGAAACATCTCATTTTGCTCATGTAGATCTAAAATGATGACATATAGCTTAGAAATTACTTTAAGTGTCCTGGATTGTTAAAATAAGATATTCTATTTGCCATCTGATAAAGATGGGGTTGTTATCTGGGCAGGTTTCCCTTATCTCTTCACAAACAATACCTCCCCTGGGAAGACATTTTTTGTTAATGGGCCATTGGGTGCCTCCACATGACTGATAAGATTACATTATTCCCATTGTGAGGTGGTCTGCCCAGGGGGAGGGGGCCAAGCATTTCTACTGGGATAAAAAGAGACACTTTTAGAAACGAAGACAGCCTGGATTCTCCACTGGATCTCCAGAGGAAAACCAGACCCATCTGCCTACACTCTTCTCTGCTGGACTGTTGTTTTGACAGAGCCGTGGCTCCCACTCTAAGAGAACTGCAGCCACTGCTCAACTGGACTGTTATCCACACCCTGCCCCAGGGTGGCAGGTCATATCTTGACTCTGTCAAGGTTTTTGTTTGTTTGTTTGTTTCTTTTGTTGTTTGCTGGTACTAGTACCTTTGTTTCCTTTAGTTGTTTTTCCTAGTAAAAACTGTTATTCCTATCCCCATATTTTTTTGCCTGAGAGCGTTTTAATTTCAAAAAATTGTGGTGATTTGGAGGGAGGGGGTTTGTGTTTTTTCTTCCTTAGCAGACACCTGTCTTTTTAAACCAAGACAAAGTACAGCAGGGAGATTACGAGCAAAAGCAGTTCATGAGCTCTAATTCTGCATTTACCTGCTGTGAGGAGCAGGTCCCAAAGCCTGTACCTCTCTGACGAGCCCCGGGAGTGTGTGAGGGATTTGTTTACATGCCCAGGGAACAAAGGCATGTCATGGAAATTCTGAAAAAGGCTTTGCTGAATTTTACTTTTCTATTTTCCAGCCTAGTTGAAAGGAAGCACAGCTTCTCTGAACCTGAATCCTCCTCCACTGGCAGATTATTTATTAAACAGCAATGGTAGGCTGGAGCTGTTTTCACTTAAGGACAATTCTTTCAAAGCTTAACAGAGAAGCAGAGTTGCCATAGTTACCTGAGCAAGTCCTCAGCACAGCACAGTTCCTTCCTACAACCCAAGACTTTAGGTCAACTTGCAAGTTTGTCAGACAAAGCTTAATGGTTTGCTATTTCATGCAAGTGAATTGCATTTATCAAGCAAGAAGGTGATGTGCAACCTACAGATAGGATTGCCCCCCACCCTTTCTTTTCGTGCTGATCCAGAAGCCCATGGGGTTCATACCAGCTGGAAATTCTGCAGGGTATCTGGACAGATGGGGAGGAGTTTGGAGTAAAAACACATTTAGATCTTGGCACTGGTTTCAGCCATCCAATCCAGCCCATCATTAACAGCTTCTGTACAGCACTACTCTCCTCTAGGGGCTGTAAAAATGAACAAAACCTTTGTTCAACCTAAACTTCCTTTCCTTGTCTGCTGTTCCTGCAGACTTTCCATTCTAGTGGTCCTATTGTTTCATTTGGAAATGTCAGAGAGCTGCACAGTGTGCCCATTTTATAAGGAATATGTTCCATTTTAGGTTGCCAAAATCATACATTGTGTTGTTCCACAATTAATTTATTTGAAATTTGCTTGGGCTCACTATGGCTTGTCTGAAATGGTCTTCTTTCTTTCTTTTAATTTTTTTTTTTAATTTCCTTTTTTTTTCTTTTTAGGCCCCATATCTGTATTTAGATTGGTAGCTACTGCAGACACTTGTTCTGCACCTGAACAAATAGGATTGCTGAGGACAAGATTAGCTCCTTTGTGCAAGACAATTTGGACACTGGGCATCCCAATGAATGGGCATTTTGCTTTTGAACATCCCTTACTGGAAGCAGCAAAAAAGAGCAAATACCCTGATTGTATCATCTGCTAAGTGGGTCATTCCGACAAAGGGAACTGGAAAATCTGCCTTACTACTCACAGTTTCCTTCAGTTCTCCTTGTTGTAATGTTGGAGAGAGGAAAAGGGAGAAGGATGTGCACAGAGACATAATTCTCCTGAGAACCTGCTGAAATCAGGCAATCCACAAACTGGCAGTCTTACATCCCCACAGTGTCCAGGTTTCCATATTTCTTTGACCTTTTCCCTTCTCAGCTTCTTCCCCCAGCAGCTTTTTATCATGGTTTCAGACACGTGTACATCCCCACCAATCAGCACAACTGCAATTTAATTAGGAAGCAGGTGAGGTGGTGTAAGCACAGCAAAAAATGGCCACATATATTGGCCACTTCTGCCATTTATAGCATAAGCTTTGTGAGGGTCTTTTTAAGGTGCTGCAATGTGGGATGGATAATGTTGCTGACCTGGGACCACAGGCTCAGAGGGATTTAGACCCCTTAATCCTACTCAAAATTAATGGGGATTAAGTGTCAAAGCTGAGCAGCTGTTTAAACTTCACTGGAAAACTTGAACCTGAGTTAATATGGTGCCCACTCAAGCAGTTCTGCCAGCCTCAACTCCCCTTTTTGACCAAAATGCATTTTAGAAGGCACGAGTTCATGCAGGCATAGTGCAATTCAAGTAGAAGATAGCAAAAAGGATCAGGGGACAGAGAATAAAAGAGTAAATTATGAGGCAGGGAGATAAGGATGAGAAGGAAACATGACAGGGTAGAAGAGCAGAGAGAAAAGAGGAGATGATGGCAAAGTTGGACATGGAAGGAAAAGGAACAATATTAAGAACAAAAAAAAAGAAGGGAATGACCCATCTCAGAAAATGAGGGGGGAAGATCAACAGTGTATGATTTAGTCTGAAGAATAGTGGAGGACAGAACTCAATCTGTCCTTCATCAGCAAGATGTAGGTGAGCTAAAGAAGAAAGAGAAAATGAAGCAAAGGAGTAAGGATCTTTTTTTCTCTCTATTGCGGAGCTTTAAGGGGCAGTTTATATGTAAAGTAGCTTGTCATTAGTGAGGTTTTGCAGAATGCACCCATATTATGATCTACTTTTAAATAGAAGGTTATATTCAAATAGCATGGTTTTGTCTGGGTGGTTGACACAGGGGACATTTGATTTCCAGAGACAATAAACATAAAAGAGCACCGTGCCATTGGAATTTTGGTTACTGAGGGTCTTTGCATTTTCCTCCTCTCCCTGCCAACACTGAGTGCATTCCAGCCAGATTTGACAGACTGGCAGGAGTCTCAGCAAAGCAAAACTCTTACAGACTTCATGAAAATTAGTGGCTGGGAAGAGAACATCCATTAGATAAGGGAGGTGCTGGTTGAACCCACACATATTTGTTCACCAGAGGCTGGCACAGGTACAAAGTGACCCAGCTGACATCTAATGCTTTTGCCTGGTGGGGATGTTATAGAACACAGAAGAAGGAACTGGGTGTGTTGCGGTTGGTAAAAAGAAGGAATGCAAAGGGACAATAATTCAAATCTGTAAGAGATCCAGCTTTCTTTTTCTGTTCCTTTACCATCTCAGTTTTCAGAGGTAAATTACCCTGGATGATTTAGGCTATAAAAGCTTTTGAGTCATCTTCAGTATTTAGCTGTGAAAGATGAGACAGTTCAGTTCAAATCACTCATCTGAAGACATGTTAAATAATTAACAGTATATAGTTTGCAATGCCATTTACCATCCCACGGGGTTGCTAGTCCTCTGACCTTGTAGCAGCCTTATTTCATAAACAACGCTCCGCAGGACTGCACATTGACAAAACTTCTTCAAATGAGGAACTGTAATTCAATACCAGCCTAATCAATACGTGTGCTGGAGCAGGTAGTTTGTGCTGGTTCTTTTGGGCCTCAAGTAGATACAGGGAGTTGAACAATAGGGAAAACTGCAAAGGAAAGAAAGGGAATGCGGTATACACCAGTGCCAAAGCTTGAACACATTCATACTATGTAGTAAACTAAGGTCACTGCCTTTGTTAAGAAAATCTTGGCAAATTGCATCTGCTGTAGAGGTCAGGCAATTATGTTCACAAGGAAACACAAACTCGCACGTTATTTAATGTTTCCAGCCTCTGTACCACAGTCCTGCGTCAGTTTAAATATACAACATCCCTGATGAGTAACAGATACTGCTGAACAAGCTGCTTTCCTCCAAGCTCAGTTCTAACAGTGCTAGAAACATTTACAGCAAAGCTGGGTTTTCACTGAGAACAGCAACCCCTTTGAAATGGAAAAATATTGAGAACAACTCAAAATAAAATTGACTGCTTTATTTTGCCTCTTTTCAAGTTTTCTGTTATATATGAGTCCTATTTCACTTTGTTTCTAGATGACTGTTAGTTTTTTGTGTTTGTCATTTCATTTTTGGTTTCCCAGTGCTTGCAGCACAGGTCAGCTTCTGTACTCTGACTGGCTGAGTGTCCTTTATCACAATATTTGTCAAATAATGAAAAGATAAACTAGCTGATAATAACTAAATGTTATGGGTTGACATTAGCAGCAAACTAAAATGCCAGGTCATTCAGAAACTTGCAAAACTAAACTCTTTTCCAGGAAACTAAAAATAAATTTAAAAAAAAATACTACTATTTTCTCTGCTTCAATCTTTATTTAGCTGAACTGCTAACTATAATGTGCAGCTGTTGGCTGAAAATGATCTTGGCATCAGAACACTGGAAAGTGGCAAATATGGCATCATTTTTAAAAAGGTTCAAGAGAAAATGCTTATACCAGGCAAAATGTATATATAAAAAAATTTTTAAAGAACAGCTTTCGGTGACACTGGGATAAATAAGATATACATAAGAGGTCCAGCTCAGCTTTGGCAAAGGAAAATTGTACTTCACAACTCCAGTAAGGATTTTGAAGTAGATAACAAGCATGTGAACAAGAGGTATTCATCTGACATAGCTTAACTGGAAAGCTTGTGCCCAAAGGCACTCAACAAGATCACTTACTAGAGATGCTTAAAGAAATTAGGCTGTTGTGGATAAGAAGGAAGCTCTTCACATTGCTTGAAAGGTAGAACAGAAGGGTGAGAGCAAATTATGAGTGAAAAAACTCACAGGCAAAGAAGATTACCAGCATCTAGGTGACAGAAGAGCAGATGGAGTTCAATATAGACAAGTATAAAATCCAGCACATACAAAACAGTCCTTACTCTGCCTACAGTGATGGGATCTAAACTCAGCCCTTGGGAATGCGATCCCAAGGTCAGAATAGACTGTGCTATAACACCATCTGAGTGCTCAGAAATGCAAGTGCTCAGGCAGCAAGCTAAATGCCAGCAAAAGAACAGAGAGCAAAGCAAAGGCATCATGCTGGCAGTGTCTAAAACCACTCCCATCACAAAAAAAAAAAAAAAAAAAAAAAAAAAAAAAAAAAAAGTTAGAAAGAAAAATATACAGAGAAGAGCAAAAAAGACTGTCAAAGGAAAAAAATACCACCATCCATAGAGGAAGAAGTTAAATAGACTAAGATTTTTTCAGGCCGGGAAAGGAAAATTTGAGAGAGAAATGAGCACATGGCAAGGTAAAAGCAGACAAGGAGGTCCTGATGTGAGATACAACTACAGAACTCTTTTTAGCAGGATGTCATTCATGCCGTAAGTTTAAATGGGTTCAGAAAGCAACTGGATAAATTAATTGACAAAAATTTATTTAAATTATTGAATGCAAATACTCCATTTATTGATGCTTAGCTGAAGATGGTTGGAGGCTGGGAGAGAATTGTGGGGAAGCCTAGTGTTTGCTTATCTGCTCATAATAATGACCATAATAAGTTTGCTTATCTGCTCATAATAATAGGAGTGATCACATACAGAATCAGACAAACTTTTGGTCTCAGCCAGTCCAGACTTCAAATCTGTGTTGTTTATGTAATGAAATGTAAAACTGCACTTTTTTTTTCATTCCCTCTGTTCATCTCAAGCTGCTCTTTTTTGGGGACGAGCACTTAAGAAATACATTGGGAAGGAATACAAAATGTTTTTTAAGATCTCATGTCTTTTGGTCTGCAAATGTCATTTGTTATAGTTATGTTCATATAACAGCCACAGCCACAAAAATGGAGCTTTCATGGATTAGGTATCATTGGCTGCTGGTGTAATAAAACAAACATTAATGAATGCTGATGGGATCTGTTTCTGGATATTTCTACCCCATACTGTTTCAAATGAAGCTTCCAAACTCCTTTCTCATCACTAAGCCCAAATTCATCCATACAGCAAACAAACCACTAGAAAATGTAAGCACTGATATGTCAGAAGCATCCCCCTACACAGTTCTGAGGCTATGGTGTTGCAGTCTTCAACTTTTAGAGATCAACTCAGCCAAGACTTTCAGAACAAGCTGGGATGTTATTTCCCTTGGGTGAAATCTGTTGAAACTGATGGATGTGTTGTTACTGGAAATCCCAGTGGGGCTGAGATTTTACTTCCAGTGCTAAAGTCTTGAGAACACCAAATTACTTAGTTGTAGTTGTGTAATCCTGAACTGGAGGCAGGGAATGGATGAACTAAGAGCAGGATTGCCATCTCCAGGCATGAACCACTGACAGGTTAAAACTTTCTTTTAAGCACAAAGCATAGAGAAAGATGTGTTATTGTTCTGCACTAAAAATGAGCAGGTAAATTGAGCCGAGGGGAGAGGGTGGTCCAGACTGACACAGTCCTTGGTCTCTCTTCTTGCCTCATATTTTCATCCTTCATGCTCCCTGTTTCTCCTGATAAAGCTAACAATGTCACGCTTGTTTTGCTTTCTGCCACTGCTGAGGGCTCTATTTTTAATCACAATTAATATGGAGACCAAAACAAAGCAAAACTTATCTCTCACCCCCATTGTTTGCAAAGCGGCTGTTTAGTCTGAGGTCACAGGGCCTGCCTCTGGCCCAGCAGCTTCCCAGCCTCCCCCAAAGTCAAGCCACGCTCAGGGTCTGCATGACTGCCAAACAAAACTGCCTTGCAGGTTTACTTTATGCACCATATTTTTTTTTAATCACCTGAGGTCTTCCAGATGCTCCCTGCAGCTGTCTGTGCAGGTGTGTGGCAGGGCATGGGCAGAAGGTGGGTTGATAGCACTGCTCCTAGGACTGTCTGTCCCTGCCACGACCACCTCGGACCTTTGGGGCAGGAGTCCATTTTTAAGTAAAGTTGCCTTACATAGGCATCAGCAGCTCCTCTCCTGACCATGAGTTACTTTGGCAGGAATCAGGCCACCTTGACCACCGTGGACTTAATGTACCTGACAAAGAGGGATGCAGATGTATTAATTAGTGACATCTGGCTCACGATGATGCCGAAGAGCTGATGCTTCTGAGAGTGCATTTCCTTGGGTACCAAAGGCTCAATGAATATGCCCCAAAGAATCCTAGTGCGTACACAAAAGCAGAGATCTGTGCACCATTATGATTTGAGAGACAGTTTATATTTCTGTAATTCAGTACAGAGATCCCTTCAGTTTGTGTGTCCCTTCCTCACCTACCTGATCAGTTCTGGATGCAGTACAAGACATGGCAAACAGCCTTCAGAGCTCACCATGCAGGCAGGCAGCTTTGGTACTGCACCACCCTGCAGGGAGTCCTACAGCAATCTCAGAGGAACAATATTATTTTCTTTGAATCTTTTTTTATGATTAATTCCTAAAATGCTTATTTATCTAATTTACAAGAACTGGTAATATTCCAATTTTGTATACAAAGAAATAAGAAAACCAACTTAATTTCAAAAGACCTTGCTTATCAAATGCATTTTTCATAGATTTGTTGAGCATTAGTGTATCAAGGCAGTTTTCTGTGCCTGTGCCAACAGCCATTTTTCCCTCAAGAACTGAATGTATTTGAAATATTTTGAAACCCCACTTTCCGCTTCATTTGCTAAATAATTTCACATTTCTTTCAAAAGCTGATATTCTTTCATCAGATAGCCATCCATGCTATTGCAACTTCTTGGAACAGTGGAATGCTACTGACAGAATGAATATTTGGGTAGATAGGTAATTTTATTTTTTGCTTCTTTCACTGCAGGAAAAGGCTAAATTTGCACATTTCTATCTAGCACATGTGTAGATGCACTTCTTGCTTAAGCTGCCCAAACCAGGTTATGTCCTAACTAGTCCTCAAGGTTATTTTCTCCTACTTGCTTTCAGCATACCAACAGACAAAAATACAACTGAAGGTCAGCTTTAATAAACTTTCCATGTATTCAGGCAACCCAATGTCCATCACTAACAGATTCTAAAGGCATGCAAAAATGCACAAGGGAAGTTTTATTAAAAGATGCCTATACTATTAACTGCTTGCAGCTGCCCTATTAAGAAACAACATTATCAGCCTCAGAAATTCTGAAGCTGCTTACTAAAATGGTTACAGAGTAAGCTGTCTACTTAGTTTGAGTATATATTTTATTTGAGCAAATGAAGTGAATAAGCATGTGTGCAAATGATCAGACATGCTGATTTGTGTGTGATTACTCAAGTCAAATGTTTAATTTGCATAACTGAATGCAAATTAGGTACAGAACTGCAGGCTAATGTGAAGCATGCCATTTGGCGCCTGACAGTTCTAAAAATCAGACCCAAAACCTCCATGCTTAGTGTAACTAAATCAGAACAGTGGAATTCAGCACAGCAGATATCTATCATTTAATTCTGCTTATAATTATGTACCATTAAGGGAGGATGACACATAAACAAGCACCAGAACCACAAGTCTGCTTCATTTTCTATCTCTCCAAGAGAAACCACTGTTCTGAGCTTCTAACACATTCATTCTTACCTTATATTTTAAAGAAAAATATCTGACAAAGGACAAACTACAACTATACAAAGACACGAAAGGGCTCCCTCAGAGTAGCTGTTTGGTAGCTTTTTTGGAAGTTGAAGGTTTCCACTGTACATGGTCCTGAAATTATTTTTAGCTTTGTTTGTTTACAATCTGGAATTACACATTCAATGTGATTTGATGTTTCCTAGTATTCTTGATCCACTCTTTTCCAAGGGAAGCAGTGGAAAGTCTACAGTGTAGTAAACTGAATGCAAGACCTATGAGGAAAATATTTGTAGTGAACAATCTGACAGGGATTGGAGCTGAACTGGATGATCTAACGAGCATTACATTGCTGGAGCCTAACGATTCATAGTAGCAGAATGGCAAAATGGCAATTCTAATGCAATTTAAGTCAGTGAATAAGGTTTTCTGGTGTATTTGAAATTCTGGCTTACTGTAATATACAAGAGACCTCATAAACTCTGCTCAGGATGTCTTTCTATAATGTTTATTGGTTTCTTATAAATGAAAACATTTCAATAGATTAAACAGTGGATGAGGAAAGCCCATAGTCCAACCTATGAATATATCCCAATTCGTTGCCTTATATTTGAAGATGCAGTCTGGCTGAGACTGCTGCTGAACATGGAACTGCTACCTGCTTAAACTGGGAACTACAAAAGAAGGTTCTAAAAAAGGACACCCTAAGCTCCTGCAACCTAGGAGGCAAAAGATACAGAGTTAAAAAACACAACAGCCCTAAAAGCCCCAAATGGCATGATTTTGCATGCCCAATTTACGACTTATGAGTGACAGAGATTGGCAACACTAAGGAACTGACTCATGAACGCTCTGCTTTCTCCATCAAGGAAAAAAGAAGCAGAGGGAAATGTCAGAGCTGCCCTTTGGCTGTCTTCCCCACAGTGGGCAGAGCCCCCTGCCACCCTGCTGGGAGGTGCACAGGGGACCAGGAGTGAGCAGCCCCAGGAGGTCGCCGGTCCCGCAGCACATAGGTGGCCTTAAAGAACTGCCCAAGGGGAAACTGAGCTCTGTGCACGTGCCTCAACCAGATGGTGACTCTGGCTGTGCAACCACTGGAGGAGCAAACATGAAAGAACTCTGGAGAAAGGAATTCTCACTTATCTGCTGGACAATCTCAAGTCTCATGCACAAGTCTTCTGAGATAAAACCCAAACCGTGAAAACAGAAACAAGCTCTATTTATTCAAACTTGCTAAAAATATCTCTTACTACCACTCTGCCTAATGTGAAAACCTAGAAGAGAGGCAAGTATTGATCATGTGAGGTTCACTAGTAGAAGTTTTTTGAGAGAGCTCTGTGAGCCTTAAACACACACATTCACTGTGCATATGCATTTCTGGGAACACGCTGTATACTAGCCTGCAAATCCCACTGCTTCACTCCAGGTGAAACAGAGCTAACATCAAGGACAAGGATTGTTTTTCAATGCCAATAGAGTAAGCAAGTCTGTTCCCAAAGGACTAAGATATTAACAGCTGTGAGAGAAATGCAGATATGCCAGGGGGTAGCTGAAATTATTGGAATCACACTTCATTATAAATCAACTGAGAATTTGACCCTCTGTCAATACAAGCTCAATGGTAGATTCATAAAGATCAATATACATGTACATAGACATCACACTCAGCCTGGAGATGGATCTGTCTGAATAGAGCTTCCATCCTTTACAGACCATTCTAATTCTGCTGCAG
Organism: Dicaeum eximium; assembly: GCA_013396995.1. Taxonomy (NCBI): domain Eukaryota; kingdom Metazoa; phylum Chordata; class Aves; order Passeriformes; family Dicaeidae; genus Dicaeum; species Dicaeum eximium. The sequence goes on along the minus strand of VWZP01008105.1, from coordinate 11,836 downwards.
GGCTTTCTACCCATCTGTGCTACCTCATGGAGCAACACACAGGACTAACAAAGTCAGTGCTCACCCTTCTCTTTTATAACAGAAACAGAATGAGACACCAAAATTCAATCCAGGAGCAGTTACTTCAGTTTTCTCAGACCCAGCACGTGTGCACAGTCCCTCACAAACGGGGCATAACTCAAGTCATAGTAAACTAAGTTACACTTCAGTGACAGTGGGTTATGCTAAGTCACATTTCCATGTATCTATAAGGAGCTGACAGTGTGCACATGGACTGTTGCCAATGGCAACCAGAAGAGCACAATTTCTGAAGTTGTACTACTTGAGAGCCTAAATTCTCAATAGGTACGGGCCATGGAAAAGGTGTTTGATGATATAAGTCAAATTTCCCTGTCCTGACAACTACTTTATTCCTTTTTCAGTGATACTACACAGGTCTCCAGCAGTTGCCAAATTTCAAGCACTGATTGTAACCTCACTTACAGAAAAAAAAAAAAAACCAACCAAAATTCTTTTGGCCAGGAACTGCTAACTGAAACAGCTCAATGATTTCAGTGTCCTTTGTTAGGATTTATAATCCCTGGGGTAAAACACAATCAGCATTTGCAAAGCAATGTGAGCCTACAAAAAAGCAAGTAGAACTAGGAATATTCCCACAGCCAAGAATTCTTCCAGGCTGGATCTGCTCATGTGCCGGCAGTTGCGGAGGCTTGCAGGCAAGGGGCTCGCAGAAGAGCATGTAGGATGCCTGAACTCCTAGAGCAGGAAGAGACAGACAGCCTGGGAGACTGAATAGAGGCAGCCTACCCATTTTGGCACTTCCAAATCTTAGGTTGTGGCTCTGTAGGGAAACTATTCTGATTTAAACAATAACCACCACTGAAAATGGTCCCTGCTCCTCTCCTCCCACTTTTCCTTGTGCACTGGCATTTTTCTGGCCTCAGATGAGCTGGGCTGGAGATCTGAGCCAGCTGACAGCTCTCTGCTCCGTTCTGTAGGGCCAGTTTTCTGCTGATCTAGCTTTCTGAACACGTTTGCTGATGGGGGCAGAACACTCGGTGCCAGCAGAAGGGGAGTGGTGGGGGGACAGGCAGGGGAAGGGAGAGAAGCAGAGCCCTCCTTGGCTGCAGCAGTTGAGCACTAAGTCCATTTAGTGGCATCTAAGTATGACACTGTTAACATTCCTGTCCCATAAAGGAAGAACAATCCACTTCTTAGGGCTTCAAATGTGATTTTTTTTTAGCAAATAGTTTGCTTGATAGTAAGCTACTTCCCATTGTTTACTGCAAGTAGAGATGGCAGATGATGCTGCAACAAGACAGCATTTTGAACCTTTCTTTTCCCCAAATTCTCACAAATGCAAACTGTTCCTGGTTGCATTTGTGCAAGCCCTCTGGGAACAGTGTTATAGGGAAGAGACCAGCCATTGATGCACATGTGAATCCTTGGTCCTGGGCAGGTGGGCTTAGGCTTTGTTGACCTTCTGAGATAGTCAGAATAGCCCAAACCACCACAGAGAAGGATAAGGAGGGGAGGGAGGACACAGGGAAGGGGAGGCATGAGGTGACAAAGCTGAAATGGGAACTCAGGCAACCTGAGTGCAGGCAACACAGCCTGGCCAAGGTGTCCAATGGCTGCAGCACACACTGTGCATTCCCTTGAATGCAGAGGAGCTGTGCTGTGGACCTGTCATCTCATGGCAATAGTGACCTCAGAAAGCTCTTTGTATGGGGCCTGGCCCCCAGTTTAAACACTGCTTTACACAGGTCCAAGCAGCACAGAAAGTGGGCCAAAATTAACCAAACCCAACCAGGTAGTAACCATCACTCACCCCTTTCTCCAGCTAACCCAGTGGGAAGGCTTTCTAATTGAATTTCCATATGTCTAATACAAAATAAATACAAAACTCCAGTTTCAGAAACACAGAGGCCGTAAGTGATGTGAGGCATCTGGAGCTGAGGTTTAATGCTGCTCTCTTCCCCACTCTACCATGCTGTCCTGGTCTCACCCCAGCGTGCAGGCAGTCACCTTGGGGATGCCAAGACCATTCCATTCGTGCTGCACAGTGCATATGGAGCGGTTTCAACAGGGCAAACTAAGAGAACGTAAATCATCCCTAACACAGCAGCTAATTAGGCCAGAGGGAGCCAAACAACCTCAGTGAAGAACCACATGAACAACTTTGTCTTATTTTGACACTCCAGGCTCGTGAGGTCTCCTCAGCTTCTGTTTGGCTTTCTTAGCTCAGCAGACTTTACATGGAGCAAGTGGCACATCAGCGTCTACACAGCCAACAAATATAAAACCAGAGAATTAAAAGGTCCCAAGTCTCCACTCTGCACCTTTATTCTCCCTCTCTCAGACTGTAATACTATTTTTTGTTATCAACTGGTAATTTGCTGACCTCTCAATTCTTCCCAGCAGCTGCAGCTTACAGACTTCTTCTAACGTTATTCCTATGAAAGTTTAATGAGATCTTTGCTTTAAATAACCTAATGAAATAAGGGTACCAATTAATCCCTTTGGGCTAAAGTCAGTTCCTCTTTATTTTTGTTCTCTAAAAGAGGCTGTAAAAGTCCCTCCTGCAGACGGTGGTCCTGTGGAACTTCATGGAGATTAACCCATGAGTTTCAGCTCTGTGGTGGGGAGTTTGAAATTTTTCAGTCAGAAAGGATTTTCCATTGCAGAAATGATGGTTTGTTAAAAGCAATATATTTTGTGGAAAGTATTTCCAAAGAAAAAAGAATTACAGAATTTCAGCACTACAGGAAACCAAAAAAAATCTTCTGAAGGAAAATTAAGCCAAATGCCAAAATATAAAAAATTTACCATGGCACAGAAATTCTGATTTTCAGCTGATGTAGCAGAAATTTTCAACTATGCAAATAGCTTGACCTTCAAATGTTGAGTACTTTCTCAACAGGTGCTCAACAGCATCCATTCCATGCAAGCATGCAGAATTCCCAAAATCAGAAAGGGCTCTTTATGTAAAATCTGTCTACATCTTACGTGAAAAGCAAGACACAGCATGCCCCTCACTAATTTCAGCATTCCTTGATGAGGTGTTGCAATATTTGCTACACTTGCTCTTGACAAGGCCAGGCTAGATGTGGCTCTGAGCAACCTGGTCTAGTGGAAGGTTTCCCCACCCATGGCAGGGGGACTGGAACTAGATGATTTTTAAGGTCCTTTCCAACCCAAAGTGTTCAGTGATTCTGTGACATGGGCTACCCCTCCAGTGCAGAGCACAGGCCAGGATCAGGGGTACTTGGTGAGGCTAAATGCTCGCTGGATAGCTGGGAATGGCTGGGCTGCAGCAGCACAGACCTCTGAGCAGGCTCTTTTATTCTCTTGAGCAATATCAATCTGGGATGTCCCTGCCACTGCTGTTGGATGGCTTTTGCTCTCTAAATTAGTTCACTTAATGTTCCTGTATCTCAACACTGCACTGTAATCTGCAGTGTAGATAGAGCATTATTTCTCATCTAAATTTATCCAGCTTCAATTTTCAGCCACTGGATCCTGTTATGCCTCAGTCTATCCATTCTAAAAACCTTCTATTATTAGAAATATGTTACAGAGTTGAACAGATCACATCCATCATTGCTTTGTGATCCTCCCACTGTTTTCCTCACTTTTAAACCACAGTCTCCTGTCTCTGCATAAGGGTGTTCTTTTCTCAGCCTCTGTTTTGCAGTGGGGAAGAAAGTGCAAGGCTGTGAGTGTGGCACAGGCTGTGGATGCAGCTCGTACTGGAAGAGGACGATCAGAGGGCAGAAAATACTGGTAAGTGCATCTGCTGTGTTGCTGTGTCCAGCATCTCTGCAGGCACACTTGCATTATGTCAGTGTTTCACATGGTTGGTGATGCCTGAAAGATTATTCTGGCTTTGGCTTGATCTCTCACCTGATAGGTATTTAGCTTCTGTCCTGCCCTGCTTTGTTCTCACAGTTATACACCAATAAAACTACCTTCTCTTCTCCTCTAAACCGTCCTCCAAACCTTTAAGTAAACCAACTACATAAAACAGGCTCTGGCTGGATCATTCACCTGGCTGTCAAATCACGGCCGGTTTTGGAAAGAGCTCAGATACGGATCTCATCCTGCGAGATCAGGTTCATCCACAGGTTTGAGGAGAGTCCTTTGTCTGCAAAAAGCAGTTTGCAAAGTTCAGTGCAAGCTTCCTGCTTAGCCCTGACGTTTGTGTGCTGCCCACACAACCAAACTGAACAATGAACTGTGGGAAACATTCCTCTGCCGCTCTCGCTGAGCTGCCAGAGCGGGATGCAGAGCTAGGATTTATAGAGTTAAGAATTACACAAGGTTATACTGCTATATAAAATGCAATTAAGATGCAAAGAATATTTTATAGCCTGACTGCATCAGTGTCATAGAATTTCATAGCTGACTGTGTGTTTTTCCATTTCCTAGAGCACTCTTTAAAAGCTGAAGGAAATGTATTAAAAGCCAACAAGATTAAATTATACATAGTTCCTATTACTTTGCTCTTATAAAAGGACCTCACATGGACACCTCAACCTAAAACACAGGAATGATGAGGTTATTTTTGCCATAAGCCAAACATATGTCCTTTAGATTATGTAAGAAATATTTGTGGTCCCTGCTGGTGTTGTCAGAATGTATATCATATATTAGATTCCCAAATACACAGAAATACCCTGCTATTAAAGCTAAACAAAAGGGATTTAACTGGTTGGACTAATGAATTTCAGGAACTGATTATCCATGGCAGTATGATACTGGCTGACGTGTTAAAAACAGTGAAATAATGTAGGACCTTGCCTAAATAAGATTTATACACAGTGCCAGCTAGCTGGTAAAAAATAGCAATAACCTTTTAAAACATTAATTTAGGCTTTTATTAGAATACAAAGAACCTCCAGTTTTTGAAAGCAGGCATTGTCTCCCCTTTTAATTTCAACAGCACCATGGCTTGAATACAACACAGCAGGGTGTGTGTTTTCTAAAGTTGGGTTATTATCACAGCGCTCAGTGCAGTTTGCCAATAAGCCTTTATTTGGCAAAGCTTAAAACTGCTGACAAATGAGATTCTTCCTCCAGCAGTAAAACAAGGCACAGTTAAATATGCCTAATTACAAAAACACACCAAGAACCACTGTGAAGTATGTACATCGCTGAAAAATCAAATGATCTCTGCATTACAACTGAGGGGCTGGCATCTCAATGCCATCTAATCCATGGAATAAAAATATATGAACACAAAAGACCCAGAGACAAGATCCTGCCTGGTTTATTCTTTATGCCATCCCACCACACCCAACAGACCCCCAGCAAGCCCTTCCTCAGAGTGCAGTGATCCACTGCCATTAGATAGCCTGCTTCTGTTCCTGCAGCCACACTGGCCCTTAGGAGCCATCTAAATATGCCAAGATGAACATCTGTAAGATCAGAAGCAAGTTTAAGCACACAGAGGGAGAAATCTGAAAATAAATTTCTCATCTTGAACCACAAATTCAGTGAACTGATTGTTTGCCTGCAAAAGTATGGCAGTGCTTTTTCCTCAGTGTCTCTGCTACTTTCTCTCCATTGGTGTGAATTGATGCTGAGTTGAGGGTGCAATAAAAACCTTGAAACTAAATGAAAAGATAAATCTGTTTAAAGTGAAGTAGCTCTTTATATCTTTTTCCAGTGTAAGACTGGATCACTAACAGACTTGTTTCTTTTCTTTAAGAGTGTAGGATAGTGTGCATCTTTGAGTTCAGATGTGAATCTCATTCCCTGACAACTATATGTAGGCATCAGTAGCACTAATGAACCCTATTCTAATTCTAATGGAATCAGTACTGTTCTGTGGGAGATTAATTTGCCCACTTAGGCTAAAGGTTGTTTCTAATGTACCTTTCACCCATCAGCATTTCAGTAGCTATTTGTGAGCAACGCTGTCTGACAAGAGAATATAAGCAGTGAAGAACCACAGTGAGCAAGACAGAGAAACAGAAAGTTATTAAAAATTGCAATTTGATTGAGGAACATAGTCCATTTAGTTGATATAGTATAAAACTTTTGAGCAGAAAATCCACTCCACCTCAGCTTCAGGACATTTAATAATATTCCCAGGCAAAACTCAGACAAACAGGAGTAAGTTGGTACAACCATAAGCAATATTGCTGTTTCATGTCTATGGTGCATTTTTTGTATATTTTTAATATTTAAAATATGTGCCTATTTTAAATGCTTCAAATTTACCAGAAATATTTATAAAACATTAAGAACCACAAAGAGAAGTAGCCAATTACAGTGAAGGCAAGTACAGAGTGAAAATGCCAGAGCCTCAAATAAAGTGTTCTCTAATATAGTGGAGTGTCTTACTTCTTGCTGTGTCCTGTCACTTCCTTCAGCTCCACTGAGTGTCCCTGAATGGGGATTTACAGCAGCCACCACAGTGTGTCTAGTTGCTTAGTCTGTGACTACATTTAGGCCAGGACTGAAGAGTTTTATTCTCACTACTTTCAGGATTGAATTGTCTTAATTTCCAGCATAAGTTTTCTGGCCATTACAGCTCTAAACTCAAATTTTAGTTTGAAAATTAAACTTGGTACTTCCCAGTTTTTCTGTGCTAGCTGAGGTCTGATACACTTGCACCTAAATAACATCAGGAATCTTGTCAGAAATGCCTGAAATGCCGAAGGAACTCTAAATTCCCTTTTCAAAAGCATTTAAATTGTAAGAGAGGACCAATTTAATAGAGAACTAATTCACTTAGGCTTCTGAGTGCACCAAGTCACTTTTGAAAATAAGCCCCAGCCTCTAAGGTCATGTAAGCCCTTTTGAAAACTTTACACGGCAGCTCAAATTCACCTTAATTGTATTGATAATAGAGCTCAGGCTCAGGCTGAAACAGGATTCCTGGGAATCATGTATAACCAAAGAAAGATCCTAGTTTCATTGTGAGATCCCAGGTTAGGCTTGCAGAGCTGGCAGGGAAAAGAGAGGAGCTTTTCATTGATCATATGTGATCTGTAGATAAGTGAGACACAACAACAGAGCTCTAGATGTGTATCTTTCTGAAAAGGACGGTTGTTAAAAGGATAAGAGGAAAGCTTAGGAGAGCAACACACAATATATTAGTCTAGAAATTAACAGCTGCCCACAGCAGAACTAGTATGAGGCATATGGAAAGTGCACTGTTCAGGTCACTCAGAGCTGTGTCATACCTAAACCCAAACTGCTGCTCATGATGTGCTCAGAAAGGGCTGTGATGTGATCGTGTGCAGTAGTGTGCCGGGCTCTTCAGAGCCACAGGAGCAGGGAAACTGCAGAGAATTCAGAAGACAGCAGCAATGAGATGAGGAAGATAGATGGACCAAGGTATGAGAAAGGATTAAGAGTTAACTGTACATAGCCTGCCTGAGTGCTGAATTAAATTGCCCAGCTAATATAAATGCCTTGGCAACAGAGTTATTATTTACAGGGGTGTTTTAATCATAGCATCACAGAATATGATGAGTTGCAAGAGACCAAACAGGATCATCAAGTCTTGCAGGAGACCTGCAGAACATCCCCAAGAACCACACCATGTGCCTGAGAGCACTGTCCAAATGCTTCTTGAACTCTGTCAGGCTTGGTTCTGTGGCCACTTCCCTGAGGAGCCTGTGCCAGTGCTCAACCACCCTCTGGGTGAAGAACCTTTTTCTGATATCCAACCTAAACCTCCCCTGACCCAGCTTCATGCTGTTTCCTTGAGTTCTGTCACTGGCCACCAGAGAGAAGAGATCAGTGCCTGCCCCTCCTCTTCCCCTTTTAAGGAAGCTGTAACTGCAATGACCTCTCCCCTCAGTCTCTTCCAACAGACCAAGTGACCTCAGCCACCCCTCATATGGCTTCCCCTGAAGGCCCTTCACCATTCTTGTGGCCCTCCTTTGGATGCTTTCTAAGAGCTTAACATCTTTTTTTCTATTGTGGCACCCAGCACTGCCCCCAGCACTGGAGGTGAGGCTGCCCCAGCTCAGAGCAGAGCAGGACAATCCCCTCCCTTGCCCAGCTGGCCATGCTGTGCCTGATGCCCCCAGGACAGGGTTGGCCCTCCTGGCTGCCAGGGCACTGCTGGCTCGTGTCCAGCTTGCCATTGACCAGGACCCCCAGATCCCTCTCTGCAGCGCTGCTCTGCAGCATCTCATTCCCCAGTCTGTGCTGGGAGTGCCCTGTCCCAGGTGCAGACTCCAGCACTTGCCCTTGTTAAACTTCATATGGTCAGTGATTGTTCAGGCCTCTGATTTTTCGAGGTCCTCTCTGCAGGGTCTCTCTGCCCTCAAGGGAGTCAACAGTTCCTCCCAGTTTAGTTTTGTCAGCAAATTCAAGTGTTCTCCTGAGTCTTACATTCAAGTTGTTAATGAAGATGTTGAAGAGAACTGGGCCAGCCAGTCAAACCAGAAAACATCAGGAATGGATTTAACATCTTGGACTTGGACACATGTAAAGCATACATCAACTTGACAAGCTACTGTGTGTAAGCAGAGCCATGGTAACTCTTTACCTGTGCACTTTTAGCCCAAAAGCTCATTTACATTAAACTGCCCTGAAATAGGTTAGAGCAGGCTGAAATTTTGAGCGCTACAAGGGAAAACAAACCACCAGAGCTGAGTTCAGCTGGGATAACTTGTTCATGAAGCCAAGGGCTAAGGAAAAAAGAAAAATAAATATTCTGGATATAAGGAAAAGAAACCTTAACTCTGAGATCTACTGACTTTATTGTTGTATCTTCAGGAAGAAGGGGAAGACTTATTACTTGGGTTGCCTAAAAGTAGACTGACAAAATAAAAGACAGTGTAGTACAAGGAATAACTGAACCAGCGAGGAGAATAGCTAAATGTCCCAAAATCTGGGCAGCTTTCTTTGCCTCTTATTTCTGCAACTGTCAGATTTCTTTCTGTGGACTACTGAGGGAAAGAGTCTAAATAGAACCAAAGCCCCTCAGTTTCCCTTTTGTTCCAGGATTCAGTTTACTAGACCATGTTTTCAACCTCTCTGATGTTAGAATAAATGTTTTCCCACTTGCTATCTGAAACTGAGAATGACAAAATACCCCAAGAAAAAAATGTCCTCTCAGCATTTCCAGCTGACACAAGACAAAGGTTGCTAAAAATCTCAGAGAAAGCTTATTATCAAGAGATTTCCAACCCCACCTTTCAACGCTCTGCTCAATGCTATGCTGTAGCCAAAACTGACTCTATAGTTTTGCTTCTCCAGAAAGCTGTTTGTCAGTGACCACTGCAGTTTCAGGTATGACTGCCATGAACAGGTAGGTGTATGCAATTGGGTGTAACTGCAAGAACTGAGGCTGCTGGGCAGTGTCAGTGTGGGTATGAGATGTGGAAGGCGGAATGGATTTAACATCTTGGACCGAGCAGGGAACAGGCAGGGAACAGGCAGGTCAGAAGACCCCTCAAGTCCTGCTCTGCCTCCCCAGCATGGAAGGACATGGCTTAGCCCATGCAATTGCACGAGATTTCACAGGATAGGTCAGGTTGGAGGGGAACCCTGTGAGTCATCTGGTCCAACCTCCCTGCTCAAACAGGGTAATCCCAGAGTGCATAGCACAGGATTGAGCAGTTGCAAGAATAGCCAGGACCTGGCCCAAGGCAAAACCACACATAACACGTGCAGGTGAAGGCTGGGGTCCTCGGCACCCACAGAACCCTCTGTCCCACCACATCCCTTGCTAATCCCCACTAAGAACATGATCACTTGCACTTCTACTTGTGCAAGCATCTTGGTGATGCCACCCCTCTTTGTCTTCATGGACTTCACCGGGTGTGGTGCCTCCCCACCAGATACAGTTTTAAAGATTACCTTCCTAGAAAGTGCCTTGAGTTCTTCAAACAAAAGACATCCTGCAAAATGTTACAGAAAGGCTTCAATCAGTACTAAAATGCCTCAGGGCTTGGGTCTTGTCTCATGATTTTTCTTATATATATATATAAATTCCAAAAGGAAACTGTGATCTCCCAAATGTTCCTTTGTTCAGTAAAATAACAAAGCTCTTTTCTTGTTCAACATGAAATAGAAAGGCTTTTGGTCTTCACAGTATTTTTTCTCATGTCCCTTTCATAGAGATGACATAAGGAAAAAAAAAATAACAAAGAAGGGTGGAAAAGGGGAAAAATAGAGGATGAAGAAATTTCATTTACCAGCTTCAGATTTTTCACTTTTTTATCTTTCCATCCCAATCTGAAAACGTAAACACCAACTTTCTGATAAGATTCTCACTTTTGCAAGAGACCTTTTCCTTAAAAATTTAGCATATACATTAAAAAAAAGTCAGCTATGAACAACATACAACCAAAGTCTTGGCCTTGGGGCTTGCACAGGTTTTAGTTTACAAGCATGAGAAGTTAAAATACAAGATTGTGTGTTCTTTGATACTGGACTGATTGGAAAAATTCCAAAAGCCTTGAAGTGGAGAGAAAATATGTATATTTAGGAAAAGAGCAATTAAATAAAGTAAACAATAATTAAAATATTGCAATATAAAGACTAGGATGTTGAAAACTTGTATTGAATAAAGAATATATGAAAAGAATGCTTTTTTATTGGCTCAAACCACAATGCCCAAGATATCATTAAACTTAAAACAATGGGGAAGAAAACTGTTTTACATCCATGTTGCTAACTTCATGACAGTGAGACGATTTAGTTGTAAGTTATTCCAGAGTAAGTGTACTGGTTTAAAGGTAGGGGAATGGGAAATAAGGTTTTATTTTAGGTTTTACTTCCTGATACAAAGCATCTGACCTTTTAGAAATATGATGGGGCTGATCTGCTCCTTGTCTCTATGGGTTTATCCTGACACAAACCACCTACAAATCTTGCCCAATAAACTTTGTATCACTTGAATTTAATTAGCGGATGAAAAAGTCATCCATGTGACTGAGATGAACAGAAAAGTTATCAATAGAAAAATCTGAGAAAAACCAAAACCCCTCAATTCTAATTGAACTTGTAAGTTTGACAACAAAAAGTAGACACTCTCAGCTCGAGGCAGTGCAGCCTTTGATTGCCAGCTCTGGGAATGCGCAGGTGTTGGATCACCCACGGCAGTGCTGCCCCATGGCTCCCCTCGGGCAAAACCCCTGCGCTTTGATCCCTCCCCAGATCTCAACAGGAGTTCCCCACTCCCTGCGTCCAGGTGGACTAGGGAAACTGGGAAAGCTCTCTCTGAAAATGAAATCCATTTGCATACCCTGTACCTCAGCCCCTCCTCTCCACATGAGTGAAATGGAGAGGTGAAACAGGGCATCTGTCCAAATGGCTGAAGAGTGATGCACCAAAGACAGGCAGTGGGAAGGATATGTCTGGATTACTGTGCAGTACAGACCACGACAGACAGTGACAAATCAGCATGTTCCCACTGTGGAAGACCAGATAGACCTTTCATCACTGCTCTTCCCTGAGACAGCACCCACATGTCAAAGGTTTGGGCATAAACTTTGATCTGATGGATTCTCCTGAGGTGCTCATATACAAACAGCAGCATTTACCAGGAAAGCATCTTGCAATGTTATATGACAACTTTACCGTAGTCTTTGCAAGAGCCCAGATCCATTCCCTCAGATCAGACTTGTGCAGATCACTACAGGGATCAGGCTCACACTTTCTGCAGCACCCATCCACACTGCACTGGCAGTCAGATTCAGACAACCTTCACACTATCTGAAAAAATTTAGAGGACTGACTACATTTGCTACAACAAGAAGCTGTCAGAGATGTCATGTGGACACCCACAGTGGGAGTCAGGAAAGAGAGAGAAATAGAAAGAAAGAGGAAGGAAGGGAGAGAGGAAAAGGAAAAGGAAAAG
>VWZP01008104.1:509969-522469 GCA_013396995.1 Dicaeum eximium | reverse complement strand
AGGGCAGCCTGCCATGTGAGGAAAGGCAGGAGAAATGGATTTGTTCAGCCTTGAAAAAGGAAGGCTGAGACCTTACAGCAATATTCTGGTATTTAAAGGGTTCCTGTGCTAAGGTGGAGACTCCCTTTCTGCACAGAGCTGAGGGGTAATTGGTACAAGCAGTGCTGGGGACATCCCAGTTAGGAAAATATTCCACAATGAGAATTCAGCCATTGCAATGATGTCTTCAGGGAAGGCATATTTTCCCCAAATTTGGGCGTTTTTAGGGTTCAGCTGAATGAGGTGCTGTGCCATCTTGTCTAGGCTGTGCTTCTGCCAAGGAAAGGTTCAACCATTCAAAGTTATAACTCTGGGAAACCTCAGAGATCCTCCGTGTGTCTCTGCAAAGGGCAGTTCAGACACACAAAAATTTAAAATTCATTAAAATTTCAGGGAAAACAGGGCCAGAACACCCAGTAAATGAGCTGCTTAGCATTTTAACACTAGGTACTAAAAAGTCTGAAAATTGATTTCCATGGCTCATGTTCATGGAAATCTAAATGTGTGGATAACATCTTCCCACTGTAAATAAAAAGCAATTATATGACCAAGAGGAGGACCAGTACACACAGCCCTCCAGGTAAGCAAGAAATAAACCCACTCTATTACATAAATTGCCTTTTTTATCTTTAGCTGCTGAAAATGAAAGGATCCCACAAAATTTTATGGATAGAGATGCTTTTTTCGTGGAAAGAAATTAGGAAAACCAGGATGATTATCAGCAAAATTATGTAAATTACAGGAGACAGCACACATGCAGCAACAGAATTTTCCACTGGCCTTTCTCATAATCAATGAGACAAAAGTCCCAAGGAGAAATCAGAGTGTAATAGCAAAACACACTGGAGTCTAACATATAAGATGTAACAGAACCTCTTATACATAAACCAAAAAGTTACATTAAAAGAAAACTTTATTCAAAAATCTGCCTAGAAAACATTAACACTTCCAGCAGACAATCAAAAGATACTTTTATCACATGCACAGAAGAACAAAAAACAAACAAACAAAAAACCCCCCAATCATAATAGAGCAACAGATCCATTCTGAGAAGCATTTCTCAATAAAGAATTTCAGAAAAAAAAAATTCATTTATGTAAGACTATTTCCTATAAAAAATAAGTGGTAAATAATGCTGAACTAACCTCAGCAAATATTTAGTTAAACCACCTAATTATATTTCATCCCTATAATTTGATTTTGTCACAACAGAACAAACCATAAGTAGGTGATTCACAGATAAATTCCATGCAAAGGCCAAAAGGTATGGCTCCCACCTAAGAATGGTGAGCAGATCTGCTTTCAGTAAATTATTTCATCTAGCACAGAATGAGCAACACAAACAGTAGAAAAAATTTGTAATCTCAAGCTCATACAATGCTCTTAACTGTATATTCACCAATAGATGAGTTTAGGTAATATAACTCTCCACAAGTATGCAAAAAGTTCTGAAGCATTTTTCACTAACTGGTATAAAATTTGTTATAAACCCCCCTACTGAATATATTTCAGATCTTCTGCTGCCTGGCAGTTGCTTTACTTTAAATAAATAAATGGTGAGGGAAAGAAAAAAACCAAAAAAACCCTGGAGAAGCTAAGTACATGAACAACTGGCATCAGTAATCCAACTTGAAGTGCAGGAACTCACTCAACACGTGTGACTGGAGAGTGTTTTCCACCAAAACCACACAGGCACTGACCAATGGCCTATGACAGGACTCAAGGACACACACATTTTACAGATAATTTACAGAAATACCTTCTAGAAGGCTACATGGCTCTGGAGGTGCAATAAAAAAAACCTTTTTTTTAATGTATGTGGTGAAATTAGCGCTTGGCGCACCCAACGTTTTCCCATGAACTTTTTGTCTTGCACAAGCGATGGTCTCCCTTGAAAAGGGGAAGAGCAAAAGCCTTTCCCATTATGGTCTTTTCAAGCAGAAAAAGTGAAGAGTTATGGCAAGTTCATACCACTTCTGAGATGTTTAACACAAGTACCATAATTGTCACTTAATGGGTCAGGAAACAAAGACAGACTTGTCTCAGTGGTGTTGTCTGTTCTCTATAGATCACACTTATTTTCTCTTCATATTTAGGAAATGTAATTAAGTCTAATTCAAATTACAAGAGACAATAATTGCACAAAGCCTTTTTTTTTTCTTTATAGTTAATCCTCTGAATATTTTATTTGCCAAGGCATACAATTTTCCAAAAAGAAAACATTCACTTATGTGGCCCGCATGGAATTTATTTAATTATATGATAATCCAATATGGTTCCCTGCAATTTATTATGTTAATTAGTTAGATTATGTGTGAAATATTTTGTAATGAGCCCATTCCTTTTCTTTATATGACTTTAAAAAAATCTCTCTAATGAACCATTTTTCTGCATTTATAAAAGATATCTGGGCTTTGTAATTTAAACAGTGTTATAAATTATATCAGTGTAGTCTTGATCAAGATTTTGAGAACCATAAACCACATTTTGTGAGACTGCAATATCCAATAATCAAACACAATAATTGGAGAACATTGTGTGTTTGATATTATAACTGAATCCTGTACTACTTTGGCAGTAAGTGCAATATTATTGATTGCAAATGGAGGTGAGGGAAAAGAAAAAAGGAAAAAGGAAAATACCTCCAATAATTCTTCAATCAGGAGGGCAGAAGGGGATTAAAAGAAAGCCTTTAATAGTCAGCATGTGCAAATCTCTTCTGGAAATGAGCCAACAGACTAGATCAACACGGATTTTCACAAGAAGGCAAGTTACTGTTTGCTTTGTACAAGTTAACTACAAGTTACTACTACTATGTGAGCAGAGAAACATCATTAAATAGAAAAATTCTCCCATGACATCTTCTTAAGAATATGTTTTCCAACAGTCCTGAGGTGCTGTCTCTCCTGAAATTTCATTTCACACATGCAATTTCCCTTTGCTTTCTAAAATGAGGAATACCCTCCACTTCCTTGCCTGAGTTTTCCACAGCAAAAGGTGAGCACCTTTTGGTTTGTGCCAGCAAAGCCCCGTGTGCCAAGGCTGGAAACATCCCAGAACGATGCTAGAACCCCTCATACATTCTTCTTTACAAATTGTACAGATATCATTAGGTGGTAGTAGACAGAAGTAAAGTTTAAACAGCCTGCTGCTCAATGGTGATGCTCAACAAAAGAAATCCACAGAGAAACTCAAGTTGAATCAGCCTCTCTCCTTAGATCCTTAATGGTTTTTCCTAGGTGTCATCTGAAAACATATCAACGCTGCAGAATCCTGATTTTGGCCCAAATGTCACATTTAAACCAGTTTCCAATTATTATCTTCCCATCTATATTCATTTTCCCTAAATGGGGCACTGGTGTAGCACAATAAATAATTCTGCTCTGGTCACATTTCAAAGGCTTGACAGGCCAGACAGCTGCAGAAGCTCTGCATGTATTTCAGATGACCTAAATTTTTGGATCAATATTTACTGATGTAATAATAATCAGTGGAGGCAGAGGAGAAGGGTGTATTCCAAGCAATCTATGCTTGTGTGGATTTCCTCCAACTGTTATTTTTGCTTCCATGTATCCATATCCTTAAAATGCTTTTATACTTTGTGTTGCAGCTGTTGACTTGACTATTGCTAAAAAACTTAAAAAAGTTCAGAGCTACAGCATGGTTTACCTCTGGAAGCACAGTGGAAATTTGCTAAATATCAAAGTAAATATGCAACTTGTAACAGACACTGCATCTCATGCAAATGCCATGAATTTTGGCTGCTCAATACTTTGCTGACACTAGAGTCACCAAACCCAACAGGAAATCATTAAAAATTACCCATAAAACCCTCACACCCAAAAACACCAATGAGAAATTGCAGCTATGTTTTATAATATCCAAGGAAAAATCCAACATAATTTCTCTCCAGGCCTGGGAGCAACTGATTCCTAAATACAGCATTTTCTATGTCCCACACTAAGACAGCACAAACCCAGAAAGGTAATCTTTGCAAGGCTGGTTATTTAGATATCTTCCTGGTTTAAGAAATATTGGCAATGTTCAAAAAAAAATTACAACAACCAACACAGATTTTAAAATATTTACAGTCTTACACTTTAAAATTACTCACATGCAGGCTTCTGAAAGACTGCTCAGTGAAGGAACTCTGTTCCTTAGCAGATATCCCTGAAGAAAAATGTCACCATAAATTTGCTAGACTCAGAAGGGATGTAGTAGTCCAACCATTGTTTGTGCTTTTTTCAAAGGCAGTTTCACAGAATAAACATCCAAAAGGTTATATATATATTTTTTTATTATTATTATTATTTTAAATTTTTATTTCATTATCCCTTGGCTCACACTGGGGCAGTGTCTGAACCATCAGCATCACTTTCCCAGGGGTGTCCCACAAGGATGCTCCCCAGCAGGTCACAGCTGTGGACCCAGAGTTTGCACATTCTTAGAGCAGCTTTAAAGGCTCTCTGACAGTGAGCGCTTAAAGCACCTTATCTTCCTTTCATGCTCATTAGAGAAGAATTAAGTAGGACTAATACACTCATAATGAAGTCTACATGAGCAGTTCAAGAATGCCTGCATTATGTTCCAGTTATTTTTTTTTTTTCAGAGAGCAAAGTAGTTACCAAACATAAATCATATAAAACTTTTTCAGCTCCCACCACCAAATACCACAACTTGTACCTCACAACTTCCCTCAATATTTTCTAGTGACCTAACAATCAACAACTTCTCTGTGGCCTGTACTTTATTCCCTATTTCCCCATCAACACAGTGTACACCATCAGAGCAGGGAATTACTCTGTGCCACGCTATGGAACACTCCAGACCAGTTCTGTATCATCCTTGACAAGTCCTTCCTGAAAAAAAACCCAAAAACTCTGTGCACCAAGTCACAGGGCTCCTCAATTCTTAGCTCCAAGCCTTTCAATACCCCAGTAGTTTTAATTTAAATGGTTGGTGATGAACAAGTAGTCTTTCCACGTGTATTGTGCACTTCAACACGCTACTGACAGTTTTAAAAACTGACACATTAAAATAATTGCCTAGCTATGTATTTAAACAATTAAGTCATTATTAATTCAGTAAATGCCATAATAGGCTTTTAGAAATTACAAAAGAATCCTTTCCCATGACATACATCGATATGATATTTGTCTAACTAGGTGATCTGCTTATTATTCACTAATTTAATTCTTTCTAGAATTATGTAGCAACAAAATGCACAAAGGAACAAAGTTACCCTCTGTAATTATTTGACAGGATAAGTTTCAAAATCCTGACGTGCCAAACTAACTAAAAAACACCTCAGTGCCATCACAGGCCCTCCCAACTCACTTGGCACCACAGGGTTAATCTCACACATTTAATACCCTACCTCAAACAAGAATAATTGCAGCAAGAACCAAGGTCTTATAGTGGCTTTGGTAAGACCATGCTGCTTCTCCAGAACACAACAGTAAAAAAGCCACACAAATGGAGATGAATGGAGCACAAGCCACCGAGGTAATTAAAAATGTATTTTCCATCTCCTAGTAATTGAATTGTGTACAAGCTGCAAGTTAATGAGGTCATCCACCCTCGAGCACTGACAGGAGAGCAGGAATAATTATCTTTCAATTTTTTCTTATGTAGCAATTAATTTTAACCATTCTCCTCCGCCCCGGTGCCCACTTGCCCGGCTGCAGTCGGGGGAAGGCAGGGCTGAGCCGGATTGACAAGCCATGGACACAGACACGGAGCCACCAGGCAATCAGGGGGCTGCAGCTGCTGAGGGCTGAGCCCTTCCAGGTGAACGTCACCTGAGATTTCGCATCCTGCCGCTCGCAGGGCTGGGGACGCGCAGCAGCGCCTGGCAGCACATCTGGCGCCAGGTGGGCAGGGAGGGGACACGGCTGACTCGGGAAGGGAACAGAAGGATGGACAGGGATTGATGAATGGATGGGGCTAGAAACAAAAATGGCATTTTTGCTGTTGTTTCTATTTTATAGTTGGTTTTTCTTCTTTTTTTTTTTCTTTCCCCCCCCCCCTAGGGCTCACCTACTGTTACTGAGTATTGCAAACTACAGCTGTGTTAAAAAAAAAAAAGTGCAATGCCTTGGCTTTTAACTCTAAAACTCAAACCCTTATGATGCCTCCTATAACTATCTGACATGGACTTTCAGCAGCTCTGCACTTCAGAGGAATGAAACACGTGCCAAATCAAATCTGTGAGAGGAGGACATAAAGAGGAGTTTGGCACCTTGACCTGTGGACCAAGCAAGCTCTGTGCAGATGTCCACATTTATAATTGGGCTGGCAATCTTTGTGGTTCTCCCTTTGGCCTGCACCATCTTTCAGCAACTAAAATGAGCAGTTCTGTTCACAAAAAAAAAGCAGGGCAACATCAAATGGACTTAAACATTTCACTAAAATGATCAAGATAAAGGAAAGGGGCTTAAGTGTTTGGTTATTAATACAACTCCTCAGAGAAGACTACAAATATTGTTAGGACATCACTTGCTAGAGGGGGTGCACAGGATGACCAGTGCATAAATTTGTCCCAGTTCACTCAAGTTAAACTCCTACAATTACTGGGGTTTTTTTTAACTGACTAGCAGTTTTAGAAAGAAACCCTTTCCCAAACAGCAAAAAAAAAAAAAATCTAACTCAGATATCTTCCATTCATGAATTGACAATGATCATGTCTTACTCACCTGGCTGAGCAGAGCAGCAAACCTGCCTGCCAAGTAAAAGCTCTCTGTATTTGCAAGATGTATTAAAATGTCTTTCCTACATGCACTACTTCAGCTGGAGAGAAACTCCATAAAAATGGATTTTGCCATGGACTCCAAGTCCACAATCCATCTGCCTCCTCCTAACACACTTATAAGCCAGTTCAAGGGGTTGTTCTGAAGTTGATTCTACTGATTTCAGAAGTTTCCATCAAATGTGTTTCCTTTCAGATGAGCATAATTCTCAAAGTAAAGCTTAGCAGAGAAGGTGCCAGAAGTTAATCCCTGGTGTTTTACCTCATTGGCAATTCAAACAGTGTGGGTGAAAGTAGGCAACACCTGGAAAAGTGGTACACATAAAGGTCACCCCAGCTCCAGAATAAAATTAGCATCATGAATGAAATCAAAGGCAAGCAAATGCCAGCATGTGCACACTGGAGGGAAAAGGAATCTTCACTTTCTTTTGAGCACATTAAGAATATAACAACACATGACAATGCAGTAATACAGTAATTTCTATACATTTATTTTATCACCTAACTTTCTATATTTTTTGCAAGAGTCTTCTACTCTCCTTCCTATTGATGCTGCTTTTCACAGTCTTAAAGCTGTCAAGGTAAATATAAATAGATCAGTAAGTGGAAAATATGTTTGTTTCCCCTGAAATGAAGATCAAGTTTTGCTTCAAGCAGGAAACTTCATGGTCTCCATTTCTCATGTCACAGGAAGATGCCTGATACAATTCTGTAGCACATGCACAGAGCAACCACTTCACAAACATCAGCAAAATGAGTTCTTAGCAGACAAATTTATGCCTTTTGCCTTTTCCTTCAATGCTGAGAAGCACCCAAGAGACTAAAAATTAAATGTGTATCCACTTTGAGAAATCACAAATGAAAACAAGGGCACTGACTCACACTTAGTCAACCAGAAATATTCTTGGGTAATTGCAAAACAAAACCCAGAACTTTTGCTCAAAATTTAAACAAACAAAAAAAACCCCAAACCCCGAATCAGGACAATAATTCAACTTCTCCTCCAAAGCCCCAGTAGTTTAACTAAGAGAAGGTAAGTGCAGACCTGGGACAGTTGTGAACACTGGTGACAAGCCCAGATGAAGAGCAATCAGTGTTGCAGAGGAGAGCACATCCATAAAGCCACTGCTCATCACTCATAATTAAACTCGTTTGAAAACACTACACACAGACATGATGGAGAGACATGGGTTGTACAACAAAGACAAAACCATTCTCAGTGGTTAGTTAAGTGTTGTCAGTCAATCCCAACCATCCCACAGCCAGCTCTCTCTCTGTAATGGCAGATTAAACTTGGCAGACTTGATGGGGCGTAATAAACTTCATGTAGCTACCACTCCTCCTCTTTCTGCACAGCAGGGGCACGTTAAACCCTTTAGGTTCACTCCTGAAAACCCAGGTAAAACAAGGAGATCAGTTTCCATGTCCTCTGGAGGTTCTGCATTAGAAGGGGAAGTTCAAATCCATGTGCACAACGTGAGGGAGTTGCTTGGTGCTCTCTCCTGCCCCTGAAGTGCAGCAGGACAGAGGAACCAAGCAGGGCTCAGGCAGGGCAGGGATCAAAGAATAAAAGAGCAAAGACAAGGCTTCAGTAGCAGGGCAACACCCAAAATGTGCAGGGTTCTGCTCTGAGCACAGACAGGGTTTGCTGTGCCACATGAGGGGTCCCTCCTGGGAAGCATCCTGCCTCTCACAGGAAAGAGGGGATGGTCCCTCAAAAGAGCAGGTAAGCCCTGACCATTTCCTCTGGTTTGTTTTCTGTGCATCTCCCAGCATCCAAAAGTGTTGTCTTGGCATCTTTCTAAGGCACAACCCTGCTTAATCATCTCAGTATCTGTTTATAAACCTATTATTGATCAATTTGACTACTCCCTCCTTGACCTGCAGATACTGTTTTTCTGCAACTTTCTGTGGCAGCTGATTTTTGAGTTTTGCTACCCATGGTGTTAATACTTTCTCTGCATGCTTGTTTTCAGATTTGTTTAAAATTCTCATATTATGCCAACAAAGTGTCTCTTTCCCTGCATTTCTGCCATGAACAGAGTAGAAACAAGAGGTAGTTACTCCTAAAGCTCAGTATAAACCTCAGAACTTCAAAAGGAGAGGAAGAAGAAAAAAATTCTTGCCACCAGAAGCAAACATCTTGCCCTAATAGTAAAAAAGTTGAGCTGAAATCCAAGATGATACTATTTCCTTACATTCAGGGATTTTAAATATCCCATGTTTACCACAGATTCATTTAGCCCTCATGATAAACTAACTTGAGTTATATGAAATGAAAGTGATGTGACGTTTTTAAAAAAGGAAGCAATGAGAAAAAAAGTGTTTAGATAGGTTCTCATGAGCAGAAGGTAAATTGTGATGATGGAAGAATTAACCATTTGTGATATTTTTTAGTACTTAGCATTGACAAATTTTCTTTCCCATATTAATATCAGATATATAATTTATATTATATATATATACATACATATTATATCTCTACATTAAAATGTTTTGGGAATGTTTCCCTTTTTTGTTACAACTACTTCTGGCAACACACTTCTATGTGAAATTTATAAGTCCAATTTCTGTAAATATAAGTCCTCAGATTTGGATTAACCCCCTTTTCTACCATTCTGCAATGTAGATCTGGTCAAGATGGACATGCCAACAATTAGCCACAGAATTGGTTCCTTCACAATTAAAAACTTGTAGCACGTGAATTGAAGTCTCTGCTTGGTTAATGAGTGTCCTATAAGTGCTTACACAACATTGCTTTTTTAAAAAATGCTAAAATAGATTATTACATAAACTTATGCACTCGTGAAAGATTTTAGGCTGCACCATTAAATACTTCTGGTTTTCTTAATGTCCCACCCACTCAACTGTTGCTTATCAATCATCCATTTAATGATTGCACTCTGTTGCTTGATCTGGCTTTGCTGCACTGTGATAAATTGTGCTCAGGTGTGCTGCACACCCTGTTCCAGGCAATGTTTCCCCTGCCCTCTCCAAAGGGTCACATGAGTGCATCTACACTAAATATATTTGTACAAGAAGTTTCACACAAATTGGGAAATATTTGATTGTTTCATTGGGGAGAAAAAAAAAGGGCACAAAAAACCCCCACAAAAACCCAATCAAACAATAAAAAACCCACAAAAAAATCCCCAAAAATAAACAAAAAAAAACCCCAAAAAAACCAGATCTTACAAGAACTCTGACCCTATCCAGTAAACAGGATATCAACTTAACCATACAATCTTGCCCATACCAAGGGCTTGTGGCAGTCCAAACAGTGGCTCTGGGAGATCCAGGCATGAAGAAAATTACTTGAGGTATAAATCACATCACTAAAGCTGCCTCTGGGGCAGGGGATCCATTTCAATGATTATAATGACATTTACTGGAGGTCCTTGACAGTCCTGGTGCTTCTCTCCAGCTGTTTAACCATCAAATCATGGTTATTCCACAGGATCTTACTAAGCCTCACAGAACAGGTTGCTGGCTGTGCTAGTCCATGATAATAATATTTTTTAAGAAAACCCCAGCTGATATTCTTTGTTGTCAGTACTGTTTTAATTTCAAAAGCACCTTCATTTGAAGGCATTTCCATTCACCAGCTGGCTCAATATTTATTTCTCATCCCCCCTCTTCCAATCACACATGAAAATTAGAGGATAGGCAGAAGAGAATAAAGCAAAAATGGAAGATTTCAATGGGTGTTCAGGGAGTAATTTATGGAAACAGCATGATTTTCTGCTCAAAGCAATGGGGAAATTCTGCTACCTCCAGACACCATGATTAAAACACTGCATATTAGTTCCAGCTAAGTCAATTTTCTTAAATTGAAATGTAACAAAGTTTCATTAAATTTTTTTTGTGAAGTGCCATTGTCCCCACCTACCCAGAGACTTGAATAAAAGTCACATGTTCAGTTAGAGTAGCCTTAATATTCCCTCAGAGATTCTACATGAGTCAAGTTACTGTCTCTTGGCATCAACACTGATTTACCTGGATATTTTTTATTTCACTCTTTTCATTGAACATGTCCTTCCTTCATTCCCATCTCATAACTGAAATATTTTCTTCCTTAGGTATTGTCTAAGAGAAGAAAAGTGATTTTAATTTCTAGTGTATAGGTGTAGATTACTTAATGAGTTAAAAGGCCAGAACTTGTACCAGCACTTGAGATATATGGCTCATCACAAATTATACTTTGCAATTCTGATCAGCAGAAATTATACATTTCATATTCTCATTCTGTTCACGTTCAAATAAGGCATTTAACAATCCAGTATTTAATTGAATAAAAGAAAAAAGCATCCTAGAATATTGAAGAAACATTTTCAGTGATATTTAGATTATTAAGATGCCTTGCCCCTTCATCAAATGATTCCATTGTATGACTGTTAGAAGGTAAACCCTGAATAACACATAGTGTACTTAAATTAGGTTTTCCAATTATCTTCAGAAGAGAAGATAAAAACTCAGGGAAATGCTACTGGGCCAGCACTGCCTCATAGCACCACATTTTATAATATTGACCAACAAAATAAAACTAAGAGAAGAAAATAGAACTTAAAATTTTCATCTTCTTTCACACAAAATCATATTTTCGATTATAAATGTTTTATGACAAACAACTTACAGCCCAACTCAGAAAAAAAAACACACAATGTTTTCAATGCCCAGTCTGCATTTGTGCAGGACTGAACTTGAGCAAACTTGAACAGTGCTGCCCTGTAGCACAGCATGAAATAAATCAAATAAAGACAGACTGCAAGAAGATCAAAGTAGCAAGACATCCCTGCTTTTCTTCCATTTCCTAGGATACTTCTCTACCCCGGGTTTCCTTTCACATCCATCTTTTGAAATAGTCATTTAACATTTACACCTGAATTTATTCCAGCTGTAAATCCCTTTAATATATCCAGCTAGTCTGGGGATGCTTATACAGCAGCATCCCTGGGTTCTTCAAAATGTTTGCTCAGTAAACAGCTCTGAAGTTCTGGCTGAGAAAGTCAAGCAGCTGGTTTGCCTTCTCTCTGCACCTTTTAGTCTCTCTAAGAGAATTCCAGCTGTAAGTGAAAAAACACAACTCATCACAGGAGTGGCTTTTCTGACAGAAACACACACCCACAGTGGGCTGCTCAATGACCCACTGGGTCTGCCAGTTCAACACCAGTTAAAACAGAAGGTTTTTGCAGTCCCAGACCAAGTAAAAACTAAACATGCAGCTTTTTCAGCTTATTCCTAGCAGCTGACCTCCTCGAGCCACTGAAGCAACTCCTCAATACCAGGTGAGCCCTCCCCTCCCTCCAGCAGTGATGCAGATGATGATTGCAAACCTGTCTAGGAAAGAATGACCCTGTGACAAAGTTTGCCAGCTGAGGTGCTGGAGCAGTCTAACCTGCATTCCTGCATCTCTCCTGCTGCTCTCTGCAACAACAAAATTCACTGTGTGCCAAGAAAGATCCCAATCACCTCTTCATAACCCATGATCGCTGCTACACCCTGGCTTCCCTGACAGCCACACCTTTTCCACCCTGTGAATTAAAATGTGACTTCTTCCTTCCTTCCAGTGAAACAGAAAGGGAAATCCAACCTCATCTTGCCCTAGGTCCTTCCCTTCTGTTGTGTTTTTTTTGGTCACAACAAGGATGGGAGCCCAACCCCCTGGGCCCTTTGGAGGGGGTTCCCTGCTGAGTTATTTTCCAGGGGTGAAGAA
>VWZP01008104.1:493133-509867 GCA_013396995.1 Dicaeum eximium | reverse complement strand
ACTACAAGAAATGGAGGTGAAAAGGGACAAAAAGGAAGAAGGGGCGACACCCAAATTCCACCATCTTGTCCAATTCCCTCTCATATTAAAATCCTAAAACCCTAATTTCTACACTCTATGATACACTGTGTAAAAAACTACCACTGCCACATATTAAAATCCTGTGTGCTCTAACTCATCCCAAAGTTTTGGCAATTTTTCCCAGGAACGAAGGTTAAAAGCAGAGTTCTGCTGAGGGTCAGAGTTCCTTAAAACAGGCAGAGAGACATTCCTTGTGCCCTGAATCTCAGCACCTTCCCCCCCAGTTTCTGTGGCACAGCCCAGCCGGCAATAATCAAACCAGAGCCATTTAGTGTATGGTCTACTCTTGCTGTGACTAATAGGATGATTGGTTGTATAGCTTCTTTATGGTTGTTCATTATATCACCCTTACATAAAGTAATTTAATTTCAGTGGGATAATTAGGGTATTTCTAATCTAACTGATAGTCTGAATGAAATGAGATTCTCAGAGGGAGATTTGTGTACCAGGAGATTGGTGACCTCCGGCCCCAATTTTCACACAATGTATTAAGCTGACAGCCTTACTTCCAAGCCCTGCTGCACTGGCTCCTCACCACTTGTGCAGATCTGTGTGCTACAGACAGCAACTCTCAGGGAGGCTCTTCCACCCCAAATCCCTGTATTAAGGGAAAATGTAATTTTTTATTTGAATTATACAAAGACAATCCAGCTTATCATTCACTTGCCGAAAATACAGCCCTGCTATTTATCTGCCATGCAAAGCATGCATCTAAATTCTTCATTTCAGACTGTTCCTTCCAGGGCAACATCAAATATATCCTACATTCACTTGATCAACACCTACACTTTCCTAAGTATTAAAAAGAAAACTTTCCTCTTCGTGTTTTCCAGAAACTTGAAGAAAGCAGCTTCTGGCAAATTGAACCAATGCCATATTTTATTCATGAACCAAAACCCCACATTTATCTACCTTTTGCTGTAACCTGTCAAGCAGAGCAGACAACCTGGCTGATTAACAGACAAGGTGCTCCATTTCTTCACTGGCATTTCTGTCCCAGCTCATTTCTTTCCTTGTCTCTGCTCTCCCAAAACTGACATACTCCCTTCCCACATCTGCACAGTGCTGCTGTTGAGGTGGTTATGATATAAAGTAGAGATTATACATAGTTTTAGATGGTAATTGTTTATTATTGAAAGTGGTTGGGTTTTAATATACTTTTTAATTGTTTTTTTTTAAATTTTAGTTATTGGTTATAATAAATTAATACAATACTATTGGTGAAGAGTAATAGTGATTTTAGTTAATTTTTTAAAAAAATATATTTTGTTTGGTTGTGAATTTTTTTTTTTAATTTTTGTTTTGGTTTTTGGTTTTTCAGAACCATCCTGGCTCAGACCAACCAAACTCTGGAAGAAGCAGGGAAAACCCTTCAGTGGAGCGTGGACTGAAGCCCAGGACTGTCACCAAACCCCTCCTCACCATAGCTGCACTTGTGTCCCTGTGGTTGCACATTCCTCTGCTGATCTTTGCCTTTACCAAGGGTGATACCCCCAAACACCAGAAACCCTCAGCCACAGACCTTTGAAATTATTTCCCTGGGATTAGTAAAACCTCTTCAACCTCAACAGCTTAGCCTTTAATCCTAAAAGCTACCAGAGGCAGAAAAGGCCTCACAAACTGAGGGGAACACTTTGCTCTGTCACATAATTTGGTTTTAGTGTTCCAATATTGATTTAAAGACAGCAAATAAATTATATGAGCTTTCAGGCTTCTTTGTCCCAGGCTGACATAAACAGTTCAAGCAAGAGACTGAAGACTCAAAGTCTTTTTTCCAGACAACAGCATCCTGTGTACAGCCAAGTCAGGGTTCACACCAAATTCAAAAGCATCACAATTTCACCTGCAGCTCTACAGGTACACACAAATGATCCATACACTGTGTCAAATATATATATTTTCTATCTATCAAATATCTATTTTGTGTATCTATAGACACCCATTTAGTATGTGTGTATATATATGCAGAAACATTAATATTTTTTCCATTTCAGTGTAATAAAGCATAATTTAATGAAAACAAATCCTCAACATTTGCCCTGGAGCACAGATGAAAATATATGGTCTATAGTATTTATACCTCAACACTTAAATCAGTAGAGTTCATACAGGGGTAATTACTTTCAAGAAATTATTCTGCAATTAACACCTTTTAAAAAGACCTATGTCATTTTCAAATACCAAAACCCAATGAACTGCTACATGTTATAGCTACCTCTGTGTACAGCCATATTTTAAGCTCATTGGTAGTGGGCATAAATCCAGAATAAGAGCCCACCTCAAGCTTTATTTCACTCTTTAATTTTTTTCTGCAACTACCATGTTTTACCCTGATATCAAACTGAGAAAGAGCACAAAAAATATTTCCCCTCCTCTTTAGGAAAAAAAAAATAAAAACCCCTTTATTCTTAGAACAGTTAATAGAGCAAGAGATTACTCTGGTATAGTACAGAAAGTGTCAAGGCAAGAAAAGACACATCTACCTTCACCTTTATATTTTCACCTTTATATTTCAGCAAGATTCAAACAATCAATCAAATTTCATCATCATCCTCAGATGGGTACCTTAAAACTTCCCAAATTGTTATTCTTGGTCAAAAAAAATGAAAACAAATTAACTCCTTACAACATTTGCAAATAACCTTGCATCAAGTGATTGGCCAAAATTTAGAATACTTTCTTCAATCAAAAGAAGCCTTACTACAGCTCCATTTTCAAAAGCTACAACTGCTATGAAGACATTATTACAAAATTGCTTTATTTCTTACTCACTATATTAATGCCAACTTCACCTAAAAAATCCAGACTCTTTCAGGAAAAGTCTTGAAGAAGCATCACTGCCAGCATTGTTTGGAGGTGGGAGACAAACAGAAGGGAAGGGGAAAAAGAAAACAACAAAATTTTAGGTAAAAATCACGCTTATTGAAGTGTTACTAATCCAGTAATTTACTAATTTTTTTAAATTTAGCATTCTACCCTTTTCTTCCCCTGAATTTCATTTAGGTGCAGGGTTTGGATCTTGGCTTTAAGAACTACACAATATTAAAATACTCTGTAAAATCACATCAGCATTGTCATGAATGAAGTTTCCAAAGAGAACTGCAAATCACACCATTCTTAGTGCAATTTTTTTCAGTGCTTAAAACATACAAGATTCTCCAGGAAGAGCTAATCTATATTGATGTGTTATAAAAAACTAATTACCTACCATAACCAACTTTGCCACCACATTTCAGCACAACCCGTGTAACTAAATTAAGAGTAATTCTCCAACAGTGCAACGAAAGTAAAAGTTTAAAAAAGACAAACATACTGCCCACTAGAAAATTCATACATCGTTCACACTTTGTGCCTTATCATGGTCTTGTTATTTTTTTTTTTCTTGGGAGCAGTAATTGTTTAGCTCGTTTCCTCCATTGTCTCCATTGATTACTGGAATCGCATTTCTAAGGTAAACAAGGTGAAAAAAACCCCTCTTTCCCACTGCCCCATTTTCTGTCAGCAAGGTTTGAAGCAAAGCAGGCCTCCCAATAAGTTTTCTAATCCAGATAAGCGGGGCTAAGATATCTGACAGCTGTTTCACGGTCTTCATCATCATCTGAAACAATCAGTACGCATTAGAGAGTACTTTTCCCTTTACAAAGGTGATAATTAGATAACAAGCTGAGATTAAAGTAATTACAGTTAGACAGCTGGCAAGGCAGCACAGTCATGTTGAAATATTGTTGATACTTCAGCATCTGGTTCTAATAACAGCACGGGCTAAAAGATTTTACATTAATTACAGAACATAATTTAATATAAACATATTTAATTACAATTGATGAGCGATAAACTGTTCAAGAATGACTTAACCCCTTACACATGTCAAAATGATTGGAACTTCATCTATATCTTTCTACTTTAAGAGCAGGCTACAGTCAGTATGAAAGGTTAGGAATCTCCAATTTTAAGAAAGCACTGTAACTGGAAAGGTGAATTATTGATACATTTCTTAAAAATCTAATTTAAAAAACAAGTTAAAACTGCAGTATACTACAGAATTCAAGACTACCTCCATTTAGGCAGAATTGCAGCTAAGCCCAAAATTGCTGTCTCAAAAATTCCACAGCAATTGCCACCCAAGCCTGAGGCTCCTACAGCTCCCTGGTGCCTGTGCAGTTTTCCCAAGGATGCTCTCAATTCCTCTGATCTTATCAATGCTGGGCAACACAGAGCCTCTGCTCCTTCCTAAATTCCTCTGGATCCTGCTGCAAGGACCTGCTCCAAGAGTGCAAGGGCCCTCCTGTGTCTTTGAAAAAGTCACTGGATGGGACTTTGAACAGTTGTAGCAGGGTTGATCCTGGAAGGCAATGACCCTAATCAGGAATTTTCTCCATCACCCTTGCTCCTGTGCTCCTCTCTGCTCCACTGTGCTTTCCTGTATGCACCCAGACAAAACTGGGGTTGGGAAGGGCCAAACAAGAGCAGTACAGCTTAAAAAATGACATTGGTGGCAAAGAAGGGTGGAAATGGGACAAGTTAATTCCTCTGGCTAGCAGGAAGAAAATGAAGATGGTTGCTTAAGATATTAGAGAACATCAAAAGAGGCCTCAAGGATGGTTAAGGGCCATGCAGGTGTATAAAAAAAATTATTGCCTTTGCCTGACACTCCCCATAGTGAGAGAACTCCTTGTGCCTTAAGTCTCTCCTTGCAGGAATATTTTCAAGTTTGCATCCAAAAAAGCCAAAAATCAGATCTGATTGATACCAATCTATTAAAAAATAAAAATCTTCTGGTATCTGGGACTTCTTCCCTTGAAAGGATCAGTAAAAAACCCTACAGCCAAGAGAGGCTGGGTATTCTGTGATCCTGAAGATGGCATGCAATATGAGTAATAAAAATTGATCAATGTGCACTAACCACATTGCATAACCCATTTAAGTACATTTTAGGTCAAACATGCATTAGTTTTGGTTTTCATAAAAAAATAAAGTCAGAAAGGTGACATTAAAATCATCTCAAAAGGCAGCATGTGTTCTCTAATATAATTCAGCGTTTTTTTCTGAAAGAGTAACTTTTTTCCCCCTCCCATCTTCAAACAATCAAGAAAGAAATCAATCCTGCTGCTTCAGGAAAGAAACAGAAAAAGCAGACCTAAAGCAAAGCTGCAAACAGACATAATTCCCTCTTCCAGGCTGACCATCATTACAGTAATACACAAATCACAGGATATTTTTATAATTTTCTGTAGCACACCTTACCTGGAACTGGCCCTGGACGTGTGCAGTGCACAGCCCACACGGTGTTGAGACAGTTCTGGTTAGCACAGATTTTTCAGTATATGTTCACTCAGCTGTAATATTTCTGTTGAGACTTTAAAAATCACCTTTTTGTGAGCCTGTTCCTCTGGTTCCCACTCAAAATAAAACAGGCATCTAACTATATCACATAGTTATTGAAAAACAAACAAGCAAATAAATGTAGCAGAGATCCTGTGAGGTGGCACATTACAAAAAATCCCCTAAAACACAAAAACCACATTGAAATATTACATTTGAGAGAATACCAAGGAGGATGCTCAGGGGTTGTAGTCCCTTGATTAAAAGATTAAATTGTATGTCTCTTACAGCTACTAGATCAGCAAAGGTAATTAACATCTTTTGGAAATTGATGAGCACTTTCAATTTTTATTTAAAAGCTTCTACACAAATCCAGCCCTTTATTTCGACCAGCCTCACACAATGATAATGGATTTCTTCAAAATAATCACTGTTGATCTCTTTGCTCCACACTTCTTTAGCAACATATATTACACTTCCCTGGGTAAAGATATATAGAAAAACTGTGTAATTTCTCTGTGCTGCAAAACAAACACCTACCATCGATGAGATGCTCAAAATAATGAGCCCTTTGGAAAAGTTAGTCTAAGAACTCAATAGTCTTCGACAGAATTAATTCAAGAGAAATCATGAAGAGCTTAATTTCCTCCACACCTCTTCTCTTGTTTTCTAATCACTCTTTTTACACTTGTGGACAAATGAGTCACACGACAGAGAGCTAAATGAAGGATAGTGAGTGCTGCCTACTTGAACAGATTTTTCCTATAACAAACACAGTTTTTCTGTGTTTCTTCCAAAAACAATCTTAATTTTTGTCCTTGTCTGGGATTCAGCAGCATCAGTGATGTCAACAGCACAGTGACTGTAATTTGTTATGCCATTAACACAGTGCATTAAATAATTTTCTTTGCAAGGCCTCCTTTTAGCCCTACAAAAAAAAAAAGTTTTGAAAAAATTTTAAACATTTTAAGCTTTCATGAGGTAAAAGTAACCCCAAGTAAACTAGATTGCACTTCCATTGGTGGAAAGCAATTTAGCATAGGATAAATATTAAGTGATTATTACATTATCTCTTCAAGGTTTCTATTTTTAGACCTTTTAGCTTAGCAATAACAAAAAACCCAACATGCATCAAAAGTGATTTCTAGACAACACTTCCCCAGAAAGATTAAATATGTGGTCTGAACAAACTGACAGCTTGTTATTGTAAATTTTGATGAACTGCTTTTGCCTACCCTCAGATTCTTGTCATTAGGTGAATTTTGATGTCATGTTAAATCTGGAAGGTCAAAACCCAATTGTGCTGTTGGAGTTACAGCTTCTCCAGCAGTCTGCTTACTCTTCTGAGCTACAGACAGTCAAAACCAAAACCAAATTCTACTTTTATGCAGAGGAAACTGAATATGTGCTGGTACACAGCAAGGACCTGACTCTGTTACTCTGTGCAAATGCAGCAGCCATTCCCCAAAAAGTGAAAATTTGCTCATAGCTTGCACAGTTAGCTCCTCTCAGCCAGAACACAGAAAGGGAGGGTAGATCTTCAGCCTAAAGTGACTGATGCAGGACACACAGTAATCTCCCTCAGGTTTTCTGATTAATTTTCACTCAGAAAAATGATGTAACCTTGCTCTTCATCTTGATCCTATAGCAAGTGGGAGCTCTGTGCTTGGAAAGAGAAAGGTTATCAGGACTGATGCATTATTCCATTTCAGCATTGTCTCCCATCACACAGAATCACAGTGGCCTGGCCTCTAACCTCAGTTCAGACAAAGGAAAGGTGCTGGAATACAGAGAGAGGTTACAATAACCTTCAGCTTGTAAAGGGAGACAGACATTAACCAATTAACCAGGGCAGGAGGAGGAAGAAGAGGTGGTGGAGAGGAAGAGAAAAGACAGCCACAAGTTACCTCTGCAGAAGAAATTCTGGTGAAGGACTTAACATTCATTAATTAAGGAAAAGAAATCGATTTACAAGTGAAGATCACACATATTTGCTTATCCAAGACCTTGATCTTCCCAGTAGTTTCAGGGCAGAGAGGCATCTGAGGGTGAAAGATCAGCACCATACTATTAATTGTGATCAGCACCATACTATTAATTGTGCTGTGCAGAATCACTGAGGTTCCTCAGCAGGCTTTGCTTTCTGAACACAAATATACAAAGTGTTCAGAAACAGAGAGAGTTTTTTCCTGAACAAATATTATACAAAGAAATTGGGTGTGCAGTGATATTTCATGGTAGATGATCACATTCTGGTAAAGGATGGTGCATGAAAAAACAATCTGCCATACAATCTAGGTTTTACTTCCTACAAAATTTAATACCATGTATAACAAAACAGAGACAATGTTAACCAGGACAAGTGGGCCTCAACAGGCTATATTCTTCTTTATGTCACCTCCTGGCAGTTAAAAGATGTTGAGAAATCCTCATGTGGGGTAGGAAAGGGATAGGACAGGAAATCCTCTGTTTTTGAATGTGGGTCTTTGCAGCACAGAAGTAAATGCTGAGTATGGAAACCAGAATTGCTCCATGGCCAAAGTCACTCATCTCAACCTTTGTTCCTAAATCAAACAGGGGCTGGTCTGTCTACACTGAGTGCCACAAACATCTTCTTAACAATCCACACACTATCCTGGGAGGTTCTGTAAGAGCTGGATGTAGCCCAGCTCCACACATAGGCCATGACAATTCACCTGCTTGTGGCCATACCCCAGCAATATCTACCACATGAAACAATACAATATATACAACAGATTGAACCAAATAATTTAATTGAACCTGCTTAAAGAGTAGACACAGGCAGCTCAGATTTAGCAGCAGATTTATGTAACATCTAAAAGAGTAACACCACCTTCTTCTCACACTTCAACCCATTCTGATGTCAGAACCACCTGAAACCAAGAACATTCACCACCAGATGGTTTTAGATTCATGTCTCTAACCTACCTATTTGGCTCACATGCAAAACATTTTTCACCACTCTCTTCTCACTTCTCCATACAGTTATAGGCTTTATTCTGGCACTGTTCACCCCTGCTCTCATTCTGGCTGAGGAGGGAAGGTGTTTGTTTTGTCATCCATCACTTCTCATACCTCACATATCTAACTCTTGTACACAACACCCAAAATACAGCTATATACACAGAAAAAAGGCAGCCAAAGCTCAAAGATTTGACCCTGTATTTCTTCTTTCATACTCAGCCTTTTTGTTTATTAATCTATGTGTGTCTTCTGGTCATTAATATTTTACTTTTTTTCATCATCACCTCCTGCTATCTGCCATTCAACCTCTGATTCCAGAGAGTTTAAGCATAAAGTGTCTCACTTTCCTTCTCCTCTATTAAAAACAGAAAGCCTCATCCAAACAAACAAACAAACAAAGAGACCTGAAGACCACATCTGCTCCACGAAGCACTCCAGATGCAATGCCTGTTGGCCATGCTGCAATTGTTCTGTGCCACTGCTCATGCCTCAGCAGAGGCTGACATGCTTCAGGGCAAAGATTCCTTTGTCTGGCACATCTACCTTTTGTGCATGGCAGGGTACCCTTGGAGGTGAGCACAGGGCACTTTGATGCAGGTTCAACAAACAAACAAAAACACACAAAACACAAACAAACCCCTCCCCCCAACTCGTGCAAACCAGGTCATCAGTACAGATGTGAATTAAAGCCTGGGCTCTGGCAAGTAAAATTAAAAGCTTCCCCTGCACTGGAGAAATTTCAGAGAGGCAAAGGCTATTATATTCAGTAAATCCAACAAAATTGAGGGATAAGAGGTGATTTACAAGATTTCATGGGAGAAGAGATTGAGTTTAGATCCAAATGTCCCCACATTTTGGAGGAGTTCAACTCTAGATCAGCACCTTGCATTCCATGGTAATTCCAGTGCATGTAGTTTCCTCATGGATTTTTTTTCCTGTGCAGAATGCACAAGTAATCAAGTCCACCTGCAAGAGAAAACCTTCATTTCACCCTTCAGCATTTAAAGTAGATTAGGACTCCAGGTGGGATTTTAAAAGAGGCAATATTTAAAAATTAGCATATTTACCCTAATCACTTGAAAGCAATTAGCATCCATCTTACAGGTCACATGGACACTGATGTCCACCCATGTGGACACAGCCCTGCACTAAAGAAAGAAAACCTGCATGGGTCTGAAGAGCAGGAGGCAGCTTTGACAGACAAGTGCTGCAAGGGCAGTGGGGCTCCTTAATAAAAAGGAGCTGAAAAGACAAGCTGGCAGAAACAGCTGGACAGCAGCACTGCATGCTAGCACAGTTTGATCTTTTTCATTCCATTAGAGGTAAAAAACACAGCCCTCAAGGACCTAGAAATAGAAGCTGGAAAACAGATCCATGGCTTTGCTTTCTGCCTTCCTGAGAGAATTATGTTCTACTTCTACCAACAGAAATCAAGCAAGAAGAAGGAAGCTGAAAATACTCATTTGTTTTGATGAATTTATTCGCAAGCTGAAATAGTACATTTTAAAAATGTTTTATTTAATTTAATAAAAAATATTCATCTTTTTGATAGGTGATAATTAACCACTATTCTGTCATAAACAGAAAACAAAGATGTACTTATGTCGATTTAACTGAGCATTGTGTTAATCACACTGCAGTGACTCAAAACACAAAACCAAAGCAAAGTTTCTTACACAAAGTATTCTTTTTGCCAAAGAAAACACAGCCTTAGTATTCCTGAAAGAAATAAACCTTCAACTCAGTTTTACCCAATCCATTTTGATCGAGTTACACAGCCAGATAGAAGCTGATCAATTGCCATGATGACAAATTGAAATAATTTACATTTATGTTGAATATTAAGGCTTCTCTGCGTGTCCAGTTTCAGGAACTTGGCAGCAAGTCCTCCAAGTATCCCAAGCTCTAAGTTAGATAAAATTTTGTGTTGTTAAACATCCACCTCAGCAACAGATAAGGCACAGACCTTGAGCTCCAGTCAGCTGAAACATTAGAATTAAAGTGGTGAGAAACAAAAAAGAGGAGGAGGGTTTGACCAAAGCACTCAGGACAGTGCCAGGCTGGGGAGTAGCCAACACATCTGTACATTTGCCTTCCCACTGGGAAAAATGTGTAGTTCACCTTTTCAGGAGGGCAGAAACAACACTTTTACCCCTGCCTCCACTGCTTTTTTCTAAGTGACAGCCAAGGCTTCCCACAAAGAAACCAAGTCCAAGGGTGAGGATCACCAATCAAGTAAAACCTTTTACACAAAACATTTCTACCTCTAAACACAGTTAACATGGAAAATGTGAGGGTTTGGATATAATGCTCTAGGCAGTGTGAAGAATAATAAAGGTTAGGCATAAAGATATTACAGGTCCTCATATGCATAGCTTAATTTTTTTTTAATTAAGATGCATTTCCCCACCTTTCTCCAAGCACATGACAACAAATGCTACATACCTTTCATAATGCAAAAGAGGCTGTGAAGGACTTAAATACTGTACATAAATGCCTTTGAGTGCATGCCTTAGCGTGGCCAATCCTATAGAAATCTATAAATTAATTTACAGGCCTTCAAGAGCCCAATAATGGCTCCAATTCAGCAGTCATATGATTAATATCACCAATCCACTACTAGATTTTATTTCCATCCTATTTAGAGAAAATATACAAGCCAATCTGACCCAGTTCAGTCTTGCTTGAAACCTCCAGAGAATTATGCATAGATCTATGACATGAAAAAAAACTAATTTAAAAACAGATTAACATGCAAATCTGGTTTGAAATATTCACTTTACAGCATTTATATTTTTTTTAAAAGTTGGGCAACACATAGACTGTGTTTAGATAAGAGCCTGCATGTCTGCATTGCTGCATCTCAGGAACAACTACTGTAATATTTCCCATTTTCTTAAATTGAATCATGCAAAAATTGTGACAGATGGATTTCCCCCCAAAGGTGATGCCCCATCAAATAAAGGCAATAAGAGGAAAAAAAGAATTAGGACTGAAGGCCTTCTAGAAGTAGAACAAAGATAGTTTGGGCTGCAGGGACACAACCCTAATGGCTTTAGCAGCTTCACTGTGTACATTGCAGTCCTGTCACTTCAGGGCAGTGGGTAGGAAGCTTCCATTCAGTCAACATGTGCAATAAAAATAAGGACAAAGCCCCAAAAAGGAAGTGGGAAAAGTGATTTTTAAAGAATCCAAAAGGATGATTCTCTATCAGCCTGTCTTGGTCTTTCTAAGGCAGTCTGCTCAGTCTGTAGGAGACACTGAACAAGTTACAGTAAAGTTAAGGGGCTTGGGGAAAAAAGATTACTGAATAGATAAAACTACTATCAACTAGAGCTGTGTGAATTCTTAACATTCCTACCCCTCTCCCAACATCTAACAGCAAAATGTCTAATTGAAGTAAATAAATAAATAAATTTGGTGGCAAACTGTTTAACACCAATCTGTTGGCTGCCATCCCTGTTTCTACATCTTCAGTCTTGAAGGTGGTTTTGGACACCAAGGCACCCAGATCTGATGTCTACTCCCACCCAAATCACACAGAAGATCAAGTCTGTGTGTGTACATATGTATTTTGTAAATATATATTTATACACACATATCCACACCCCCCCTGTGTATATATGTGTGTATACACATACACAGGGGGCATATTTACATCCATGTAAATGTCTGTGTGTATACACACAGAAAATTTATATAAGAATATAGAGCAAACATGTGAGCAAATGCTGCTTTTGAGTGGTGGTTGTGGTCTTCTCACTCTATACCTAAAAATGCCTGTGTGCATTGCACCCTGAAAGCACAATGTATTTGATTACTGAAACTGCAGAGGCTGACAAGTTCCCAGAGCTTGAGAATGGTGAATCTAACATAAGGATCAAAAAATTCATGCCTGTCCCAAAGCAAAATATTTTGCAGGAAAAGCCACTTCCTTTGCTTCCTCAAGGACACAGCTAATCAAATAACCCTTCATTATCTGGAACACAACCAAGTACTGCTACCCACACTGTGAAAATGTGAGAAGAGGGATGTTCTCATTTAGGAACTAAAAACTGGGCTTGGCCAAGTGTTCTTGAGCACAGGTGCATCCACACCCTTGGTTAAACAGCTTTAAAACTGAGCTGTGTGTACTTTTGATTCAGGATGCCAACACAGCCTTAGATATCCTTCTCCATAGATGCCACTGCCATTTCCAGTTTGCTAGAGGATAATAAACTAAAAATGAGGCACCATGAGTAATTAGGATTGTTTTTGCATTGTACAGGAGCCAAGTTTAGCACACCCAGTACAACCAGTGAAAGGCTTCTCTAGATGTGATCTGACTGCTCACAGAATTTAAGGTGGCGTTTTGAAACTGGATCCAACCCCATCACTCATCTTCTTTCCAAGATGTGCACCATACCAAAGGTCATTTTCTGGAAATAGTCCAACTTCAGATAGTCAAATTTCAAAGTCTTTCTATTTTATTTTCTCTGTTAACTTCTAAATATAAGTGTCAACACCACTACAGTGAGCCTTGCTGAAGTGAAAGAGAGCAAAGATTTATTTTAGACCCATTTGTGGCAGAGGTGGAGTAGTAAATTTAGGATGGAATGTTTTCATGGAGACATTGGAGTAGTGGGAAGGCAAGGGAGCATTGGGAGTGACCTTATCTTTGGAGCTGTGCTTTGGGAGCCTGGGAGCACAGCCTGGCAGGGCACAGAGCACCCGAGGAGGGCTGCATTGCAAGCTGCCAGCAAAAACAGGGAACTGCAGCAGCCCATGGGAATGAATCCCTGCCTCAGAGCACTCAGGGACTGGCATAGCTGTGAGCAATCCCCCAGGTATTCCATGTTTAGCTGTGAGCAATCCCCCAGGTGTTAAATCCTTGTGCTGGGCAACCTCACGTGTTTCTGACAGAACAAAGTGGCCTGAAAAAACTGAGATTCCAAGCATGAACAGTGCCACACACACAAAGTTCAGAGTTCTGATAAATGCCACTGCAGGCATGCAAATCCAGATAAATATTAATTACTTATTTTGTTAAGTTTAGTGTATCTAGTGGAAAGCCAGTGTTGTGAAATCAGGAACAATTAAGAGTGCAGGTGATTTCCAAAGATATGTCTGCCAGAGGCCCACATGTTTTTCCTAAGTCCTCATTTAAATATTAGCAGCATAGGGCTCCAAAATGATAATACCTACACTAAAATATTAATTACCTGAATAGACTTAAGTCACATACTCAGTAATTTATCTGCTAGAACAATTATATGTCTAATACCTTTATTAGTCTATTGAAATGAGTTCCAAGTTAAAGACTGAAATTCTTTATCTTTTCTGAAACATACCAAGCCAAAATGGAATGTCCTATTAATATTAAAAGACAGCTACTAGTAAAAGTCAGATAGTTCAAAGTTAATTAGAATGATCTGTTATCCCTGAGCACTGATACACATTCCCAGAAACAGCTAAGAACCTATCTGTTCTAACCTCCACTGAGCAGTATTGTTGCTAATTGAACATGGAGAGTGGGTTTGTTCCATCAGATGTGTTCATTTCTTCTAAGAACACCCTATGGAATATCAAATTGTACTAAATATAGCTGTCAACATTAAAAGCCTGCAGCTGG
This sequence comes from Dicaeum eximium, assembly GCA_013396995.1. Lineage (NCBI taxonomy): Eukaryota > Metazoa > Chordata > Aves > Passeriformes > Dicaeidae > Dicaeum > Dicaeum eximium. The sequence continues at coordinate 495,868 of VWZP01008104.1, read as the reverse complement.
AAAGTGCTATTAAAGAGCTAAGTGTACTTCACTTGGCATTATAAAGCCAAAGCCCTCTTTAAAGATACATCATGTTATTAGAGGCTGTTCACATTAATGCAAAAATCATCATTCTTAATATATTTTACAAGGCACGTCTAGGCTACTTCCAGGCTCAAGAGTTCCTCAATTTCTCCCACATTTACTGGTAATTACATAAATGAATCAATGGTGTTTCAAGGAGGACAAAGAGAACTGCAGCAAATCCACACACTTGCTATCCACTGCAAGCCAGCTGTGCCCAAGTGAAGCTTCAAAAGCAGAAATGACACAACACCCACGAATGCCAACTTCCTACACTACTGGATTTACCACTGCACTGTCAAGCTGCTGTACATCTTCAAATTCTTTAAGAAACACAGAGATTCCTAGGAAAGCTTCTGCTCAGTAACTATTTAAGGGAATTTGCCTTTCTGAGTGTAAAGACACAGGTTTGTGGTGGGAAGGAAATAATGCAGAAATGGAAGCACGAGACAATCTAGAAATAACTAAGCCTGAGGAACTTTTTGCTCAAATCACAAGCATTGTCCCTAGGTTATAAGCAAATCTCCTGGTTACTTTCAGATTCTTTGCTTCTACCTCTACAACTCCATCCAAATTAACAGCACCCCTGTTGTGGTACTGCTCAAAAGCAAAATTAAACGTGTAGCTGGTACTTTGGTCTCTGTCAGAGAAGGCTCAGAAACATGCTGGAGGCTTTATATTTAAGAATACTGTAGTTAAGCACACCTAGTAAAGGTAACAACATGGACTAGTTCAGGTAAATGAGATTCATTTACCACAACCCCTACTACAGACCCCTCTGTTGGTCCTAAAACATGAAAGATTCATTTCAAAGACGTATGATTTCAAGCAACATGTTGTTAAGTGAGGCAAACAATTTGTGCATCTCCCTTCCATGCCCCTTAACTGCACCCTTCCCTTCTACAGTTTGTGAGAATTTATAAAATTTCAACCATTTTATTTCTACCCTACATAATGCACTGAGATCACTGGCTTATTCTAAAAGTAACTCAGATTAAACAGGAGATTTCCTTCCAGACAATCCCACCCAGAACTTTTTCATGAACAACAGGCAGATTTCCCCTAAGTATTAAGGCAGCTACTCAAATTAGAGAGTAAAATTAGCACCAGTACAAAAACAGTCTATAAATTCAAATACAAGCTGCATAATCCTGAGGAGTCTCAATTCCAACAAGCCAGATTTACCTAAATAAATTACCAGATCACCTAAAACAAATCAGTAATGAGAACCTCTCAGGAAATAATATTTTCCTCTCTGTACAAATCGGGTCAGTTTAAAATACCATGAGCACCACAGAGCACTCATGTCTTTCCTAGAGGTCAAAATACTGGCAGAGCACTAATTAAAAAATCAGCTAATTCTGGCTTTTACCGTAGCAACAGAAGCATTCATGTTAATAATGTCAGCATGGTCTAAAAGTGAGACATACCCATAGCAAAACACAGTAAACTGATAGAAAGAAAACTAATTTTTTCCCCAGATAAAGCCTGCATAATATTAATGCCTGAAGTTAAACACCAATAGTGTTCTTTTGACCAAGACTGATCCAAGAAAATAATAAAAATAATAATAATAATAATAATAATAATGAAGAATTGATTTTGAGGAATGAACAAGCACTACAAAAGCAAAAACTACCATCCAGAGAAGATTTCTCCATTGTTTACTCTGCAAAGCACACATTCTTAGATAGGCCTTGTTTTTGTCAAAGTTCCCCACCCAGTCCCAATCCATTTTGCCTACTTTTTCCCCATGCAGGAAAGATAAATGCCATCTTTTTGTGACACACAGCAGAACCCTCTGATGTAGCTCATCATCTCTTTATTATTGCTGGCTGTCGGGGAGCAGCGACTTTTGTATGGCTGCGATTTTCCCATTGCAAGCACTCGCTGAGGAATAGTCAAACTCTGATTAGATATTACAAAACCTTCTCAGAAGGCTTTCTGAACCACAGCCAGCAGGATTCCCTGCAGCACTGAGGCCAGCCTTGCTCCCACTACTGTCTGTGGGACTTCTGCCAAGGATGTAAGTGGCATTATGACTGGCCTCCAGCAGCAGATATTACCCATCACTCTCAAGACTTGATTAAAGACCTTCCCACCTGCAAATATATAATAAATAAAGAGCTTAATTGCATAATTAATTACAAGGGCTTTTAATCCACAATAGACAGCACCATAGGTTTTAGGTAGTCCACATAAAGCAAACTATTCATTAGATCAGTATTTGCTTGATACCACTTTACAGGAAGATTGCAGAGGGATTCATTCTGAAGATATGTATTTTCAAGAACACAACAGGAAGAAATAAAATAAAGTGAAATCAAAAGAATACCACCACAGCCTAGACCTACAGGCAGAAATAATTTCATACTCTGTACACAGCCTTCCAGCAAAGGCTTTTTTAAAACAATATATGCATGATGGGCAGTCATTTTGAATAGTAAGTGCTGTGCTGCTACTGGACTTTTTTTTTTTCCAAGGCACCAGGCAGAGATGTAGCAGTGTACACAAGTGGGGTGTAAAGTCAATGGGATTACATTTTCCTAATTATTTTCTGCTTGAGGTTTACATCACATACACAAAACAAGATCAGCCGGGACTTGCCTCTCTAACAAATCACTCAGACTTAAACATTGCTCAGATAAACAAAAGGGGGGGGGGGGGGGGGG